>JAVGWN010003418.1:0-10328 GCA_034552555.1 Semaprochilodus insignis | reverse complement strand
AGAGAGAGAGAGAGAGAGAGAGAAAGGAGAGAGAAAGGAGAGAGAAAGGAGAGAGAATGAGAAAGGAGAGAGAAAGGAGAGAGAATGAGAAAGGAGAGAGCATGAGAAAGAGAGAAAGGAGAGAGAATGAGAAGGAATGAAAGAAAATTCAGTGAATGAATGAATACAGCGTCAACACTTCAAACCCCCATCATAAACCCCAAACTCCCTCCACCGCTGACCCACCAGCCCACCCCCGCTGTTCAGGGTCTGAGGCTCTACCTTGTTCCTGGACACGGTGTGGTTGAAGGAGTAGATGGTCTGGTTGTGGCTGGTCACGGTGTCCAGATAAGAGACTCCAAACTGGGCATCTTTCTGGACCACCACGCTGGAGTCCGAGCTGACCAAGTGGGCTGTGAACCACAACACCGTCCACAACCTGAACCAAACCGACCCGGAGCCGACGGAGCCGACGGGTCTAACGGAGGGTCCGGCCATGCTGCTTCCTTCATCCAGGGCAGAAACGAAACTCAGCACAGCGGAGGTTCAGCAGCAGTGAGCTCTGAGGAGGACAGCCCGCTAAGGTTAGCTAATCATCAGGAAACCCGGAGAAGCACACGCTAACAGAGAGCTGGGGCTGTTTACCACAACAGCTCCGGACATCTGCTCACTACTCACGGCGATAAAACGGGACTGGAGATGAAATAAGACAGGAAAAGACAGAACCGAGACTTTTATAGCCCTTTCAGGTCCATATTTATACAGATAAACCACTAACTCTCACACACTCCTGAACACCACGTAGACCCTACTGTGTACAGCTAGCGTTAGCACGCTATAGGCTGCACATCTCAGTACATGGGAAGCTAGCAGCAGCAGCTACATGTGCCAAATAAACCGGCCGAACACCCAAATTTACAACTCCAAACGTGATGACAGTCCGTTAAAAGCAGAGCTGATGTCGGTGGAGTCTTTTCCGGAGTCCTGAAATGAAGCTTTCCCCGCATATAGGAGTCGCTGCTCCGTTGTTTACCAGCCCGTCTTCCTCCCTCCTCAGAGCCCACTGACTGAGCTCACCGTGCTGCTAGCAGCTTTAGCATAACCCAGTTTCCCGTCCAGCTGAGACCTGACCGAGGCTCTAAACGGTTTATAAAGCTCCGGCGGCCGATCAGCGTGAGAGAAAAGCCCTCAGACACGGGCAGCTCCGCTCTACTCCTGCCGCTCCGCTCACTAATTCCCCCGGTCTTCTGAGTTCAGGTGCAGCACTGAGTGAGGGAGTGAGTTAGCCTTCAGCTCAGTGACAACAGAGGGAGAGTTCACAGGGGCTCACGAGCGCCCCCACACAGTAAACAAAGCCGTAGCAGTGAAGAAACCCAACACCGGTGACCTCACACAGTAAACAAACCCAACACTCTCAACCTTAACCAGTAAACAAAGCCAAAGCAGTGAAGAAACCCAACACTGGTGACCTCACACAGTAAACAAACCCAGCACTGTCAACCTTAACAGTAAACAAAGCCAAAGCAGTGAAGAAACCCAACACTGGTGACCTCACACAGTAAACAAACCCAACACTGTCAACCTTAAACAGTAAACAAAGCCAAAGCAGTAAACAAAGCCAACACTGTGGACCTCACTCAGTAAACAAACCCAACACTGTCAACCTTAAACAGTAAACAAAGGCAACACAGTAAACAAACCCAACACTGTTAACCTCATACAGTAAATAAACCCAACACTGCCAAACTCAGAAAGTAAATAAACCCAACACCGTTAACCTTCCACAGTAAACAAACCTAACACTTTTAACCTCACACCATAAAGAAACCCAACACTGTTAGCTTCACACAGTAAATAAACCCAACACTGCTATCCTCACGCAGTAAACAAATCAAACAATGTTAACTTCACAGTCAACAAACCCAACACTGTTAGCTTCACACAGTAAACAGACTCAACAGTACACATCCCGTGGTGGATGGGATGTAGTATGTAACGTTGTGTTCAGATGATGAAGAGATTCATTTGCAGTTAGAAAGTATTTCCGCTGTTGTACAGCAGATGGAGATTCAGCTTTAACTCCTTACAAAGTGTGATCAAATTTTAGAGCCCCGAATCGTATTCCATGGAAAACCAAACTTCCTTCACTTTTTCAAAGCAAAAGAGTTTATTGTAAGGTGGTTGCCATGACATCTCAGATGACTGCTCTGTGGTTCCTATGGCATCCCTAATCAATTCCAACTTTGGATTGCTAAGCGGTTTCACGGAGTTACTATGATATTTTAGGTCGTTACTATGGTATGCCGGGTGGTTACTTAGTGGTAGCTATGGTAACTTGAGTGGTTGCCAAGGTCGTTGCAATGGTATCCCTAATCAATTCCAAGGTGGTTGGTACAGTGTTTTCAGGCAGTTACTATGGTATTTTATGTGGTTGTTATGGTATCCTAGATGGTATTCCCAAGCAGTTTATATGGTATTTTAGGTTGTTGCCTGGTGATTGCGCTAAGGTGATGCCAGGCAGTTGCTATGGGATGCCAAGTGGTTATTAGAGTGTTTCTGTGGTATCCCAGGTAGTTGTTAGGTCGTTGCTATGTTATCCCGGGTGCTTGTTAGACCGTAGCTATGCTATCCCAGGTGGTTGTTAGGTTGTTGCTATGCTATCCCAGGTGCTTGCTAGGCCATTGCTTTGCTATCCCAGGTGGCTGGCAGGCCTTTGCTATGCTATCCCAGGTGGCTGACAGGCCATTGCTATGGTATCCCAGGTGGTTGTTAGGCCATTGCTATGGTTTCCCAGGTAGTTGTTAGGCTGTTGCTATGCTATCCCAGGTAGTTGTTAGGCTGTTGCTATGCTATCCCAGGTGATTGTTAGGTCTTTGCTATACTATTCCAGGTGCTTGTTAGGTCAGTCTTATGCTATCCCATGTGATTGTTAGGTCAGTCTTATGCTATCCCATGTGATTGTTAGGTCTTTGCTATACTATCCCAGTTGCTTGTTAGGCCAGTCTTATGCTATCCCAGGTAGTTGTTAGGCCAGTGACATACTATTCTAGGTAGTTGTTAGGCCAGTGACATGCTATCCCAGGTAGTTGTTGGGCCAGTGATGTTATCCCAGGTGGTTGGTAGGCCTTTGCTATGCTATCCCAGGTAGTGGTTAGGTCATTGCTATGCTATCCCAGGTGGTTGTTAGGTCATTGCTATGCTATCCCAGGTAGTTGTTAGGTCATTGCTATGCTATCCCAGGTAGTTGTTAGGTCATTGCTATGCTATCCCAGGTAGTTGTTATGTCATTTCTATGCTATATCAAGTTAATAGGGTGTTTCTAATGTATGTGTAAATCATTGTGATTTCAGTTGGGTCCACAAACCTTTGCCCATCATTCATTCCTATGCGGGGGAAAAAAAAACTCTCATCCTGAGATGGAATAAGAAGAAGAATATAAATCGGATAACAACAGCATTACTAATGAATTACAAGCGGTACATGAAGACAAACATTCCAAGTGGACTAAAATACTGAAATAGGATATGGGCCCTTCAAAGTGACACAAACAGAGGAATCAGACTGGACACAGATGAACTTCATGGTCCTTTATTTAAAAAGCTTCCAAGTATATCATAGCTAAACATCCTGGTCGACAGCTGACCAGGCTCTACGAGCAAACATTCAGCCAGCGTCCACACAGACACACACACAGACAATATTATTACAGGCACGTTAAGCCACACAGACCACAATAAAACCTTTACAACACCCAACCCCAGTGCAGCGAGCAGCGCTTCACAGCCGCACTCACGGTGCAAGCATGTCTGTCACTGGGTAACAGGATTTAGTGATGCACATACTTCCGTTAAGACACGAGAACACATAAAATAGAAAAGTGTAGCGTCAGCATATTCCAGCTGTGCAGTAATGCATGTCAGAATAGAGTTCACAGACCACAGTTACTTCTTACCTTACATTGCTTAATTATGTACTGGATGACTGATTAAGGCTACTGTGACTTACTCCAGCGTCTGCTCAAGATTAGGCTGGAGTAGCCCTTTAATGCTCATGTATAACAGGAGTCAATGGGTGGCAAGTGTCCATAGGCTTCCATTATAATAGAGTGTTAAAGGGGTACTCCATAATACGTCACCCTAATTGGTCTCTGTTGCATCTACAGCAGCACAGAATCATTTACTGCAGACGATAAGCCGAATGAGTTTCCATGAAACTAAAACTCAGCAAGTTCAAAAGCTGCTTATAACAGGAACTAATGGGTAGTTACTTCCCATTGACTTCCATTATACCAGAGTTTTAAAGGGGTACTCCTACATTGTTCAAGCTAGTCTCCATCTGTTGCACCTATAGCACAGGACCATTTACCACAGATAGTAAGTTTCCATGTACTTGTAAACCCTGTGACTCAAAACTCACCTACCATAAAAGCCAATGGGCAAATTCACCTGCAATGGAACTGAATGGGTGCCCATTGGTTTCTATTATAAAGGAGTTTTAAAGGGGTACTCCAACATTTTTCCAGCCTAGCCTCCGTCACATCTGAAGTATAGGGTCAACTGCCACAGAGAATAAGTTTAACAAGCTTCTCAATAAATCTAAAATAAACAAAAACCCGGTGACCTCAAACTCACTTACAATAGATCCCAATGGGCGCCTATTGACTTCAATTATAAACAAGTTTTAAAGGGGTGCTCCAGCATTGTTCAACCTAGCCTCTATCTGTTGCGTCTATAGCATTGGATCATTCGCCACAGATATGAAGTTTAACAAGTGTCTTTGTACTTAAAGAACACTTAAAGAAACCCCTGTGCCTCAAAACTCACCT
The DNA here is from genome assembly GCA_034552555.1 of Semaprochilodus insignis. Taxonomy (NCBI): domain Eukaryota; kingdom Metazoa; phylum Chordata; class Actinopteri; order Characiformes; family Prochilodontidae; genus Semaprochilodus; species Semaprochilodus insignis. The sequence goes on along the minus strand of JAVGWN010003418.1, from coordinate 5,524 downwards.
ACAATAGAACTGAATGGGTGCCCACTGTCTCCTATTATAAAGGAGTTTTAAAGGGGTACTCTAATATTGTTCAACTTAATCTCTGTGTGTTATGCCGATAGCAAAGGAGCATTTACAACAGAAAATATGTTTAACAAGTTCCTTGGTACTTATTAAATAAATGAAAAACTGACGGAAAATTCGCTCACAATAGAACTGAATGGGTGCCTTGGCTCCTATTATGAACGGGTTTTAAAGGGGTACTCCAGCATTGTTCAAACTAATCTGAATTTCTTGCATCTATAGCATTGGATCATTTACCACAAATAGTAAGTTTAACAAGTTTCCTTGTACTTAAGACACTTAAAGAAACCCCTGTGACTCAAAACTCACCTACAATAGAATGGAATGGGTGCCCATTGGTTTCTATTATGAAGGAGTTTTAAAGGGGCACTCCAACCTAGTCTCTCATCTGTTGCGTCTGTAGTATAGGATCATTTACCACAGGGAATAAGTTTAACGAGTTTCTCAGTACTTATAAAATAACAAACAGCTGACTCAAAATTCACCTACGATAGAACTGATTGGGTGCCCATTGACTTCTATTATGAAGGAGTTTTAAAGGGGTACTGCAGTATTGTTCAACCTAATCTTTGTGTGTTGTACCCATAGCATAGGACCATTTACCACACAAAATAAGTTTGACAAGTTCCTCAGTACTTACAAAATACACTGACTGAAAATTCACCTACAATAGAATCCAATGGTTGCCCACCGGCTTCTATTATACCAGAGTTTTAAAGGGGCACTCCAACATTTTCCAACCTAACCTCTAACTGTTGCATGTGTAGTATTGGATCCATTTCCACAGGGAATAACTTTAACAAGATTCACAATCCTTTTAAAAGAAACGAAAAACCCTGTGACCCAAAACTCACTCACAATAGAACTAAATGGGTGCCCATTGGCTTCTATTAAAAAGGAGTTTTAAAGGGGTGCTCTAACTTTGTTCAACCTAGCCTCTATCTGTTGTATCTGTAGCGTGTAGTTGATCACCACAGACGATAACTCTACGATGTCTCTCTGTGCACAGAAAACAAATGAAAACATGTTGAATCAAACTATTAGAATAGAAGTCTATGGGCAGCTGCTATAACAAGACTGTATAAGAAGACTGATCTCAAGTTTCCCTGTTCTCAGAAACTGAAAGAAGACCTGTTGTGTAGCTGTTGCCCATTGACTTCCATTATTCTATATGGCTTCTGCACTGCCTGGCCAAAGAACACTGTAATATCCAATTGGACCCTCTTCAGCTCTCATTCCAGCTGCACTATGGAAGCCTTATGCATCTTCCCAATATTTATTTCCACCCGGAGTTTCATTCATTTCCGGCACAGATCTTTTATTGACACTCCCTAGTCTTCTCTCCGCACATCCCAAAGAATTCCAGTGGGGTCAAGATCAGGACTCATGCTCCCTGAACTGCTCTATCACAATCTGAGCCCGATAAATCTCGGCATGGCCATCCTAGGCCAAGCCGTCTGGGAAGAAGAAATCTATTGATGGGATGATGTGGTCATTCAGGTGGTCAGCTGACTTCAGAGCCTCAACCTGACCAACCGAAGCCCCTCCCAGATCATAACGCTGCCTCCAGAGGCTTGTACAGTGGGAACTCTGCATAATGGGAACATCGCCTCATGCGCTTCCCTGCTTATCATGACGTTCCCAGGTCAGCTGGGACCACATGACCATACTCCATCACTCCAGAGTCCAGCTGAGTTCTACTGTCCAGTTGTACCTTCACCAAGTGTTTAAGTGACCACTGATCAGGGTCATCCAGGACTTTTTCCGGACCACCTTTCTTCCATGAAGTTGATGGTTCAGGTGTTAATCCTGCGCTGGTCAGTTCTGGACCCAACTCCAGTCATTCCAGCTTCTCCTCATCAGTTCTCTTTGCTTGATCCCAGTAATCTGACCCTCCTGGAACACAGTAACATCGCATCCCTGACCACGGGATACAACTTCCCACACGGCTGTTCAAGGAATGAGAAGCTGCTCACTGTATCAGCTGGAGTGAAAGTAATTGTTCCAGCTTCCGTACACCATCTACTTGTTTAAACCCACACAACTAGTGTTTTACGGCCAGGCAGCGCCGCTCTGCTGCACTTTCAGGCTGAGGAACATACTTTTCCTTTCACTCTTCTCGTGATTCCTGCTAGTGCTACACTGGTGCACCTCCTCATTCTCTCTCTTCGACAACCAGGATTACGGATTTAAAAGCACTTGATACATTTCAGCACGTCAGAGACACATAGACAGATCAGCCATAATGCAGTAACATACACGTGTAAAGCTGAACAGGGTCCAGTAACGCGGCGCAGCGGGCTCTGTTTGTGTGCAGCACATGAGAAGCCCTGCATCATCGCTAGGTCAGCCTGTGTTCCGCTAGACCGGATCCGAGTTCTTCACAGCTGGGGTGGATGAGGAATGCCACAGTTCTGGAACTGTATACAGTGAGTGCAGGCGTAACTACTCCGCAGTCGGCAGTGAACAGCTCTGGAACAGGAGCCCAGTGTAAGCGTATTCAGCAGCTGCAGCTCCAGATGTTGTGAAGGTCTGAAGGTTAAAGGAATAATTTGGTGGAAAATGGAACGTACAGTTTCCCCACTTACACCGGCTGCAATGAACCGGCCAGGACCTGTTTAGGGTCTTCGGTTCTGCACTGGAGCTGCGAGGCTACCCTAGGCAGTTTCTCTGGTATCGCTATGGAACCCTATGTGGTTGCTATGGTATTCCAGGTGGTTACTAAGTTGTTGCTAGGCCATTGCTATGGAACTCTATGGAAGTGGCTACTAAGGTTTTGCCTGGCTGTTGCTATGGTATCCCAGGTGCTTCCTAAGGTGTTCCTATTGGTGTCCCAGGTGGTTGCTAAGGTGTTGCTAGGCAACTGCTATGCTATCACAGATGGTGGCTAAGCTGTTGCTATGGCATTCCAGATGGTTGCTACGATGCTGCCAGGACATTGCTATGGAACCCTGGGTGGATGCTAAGGTGTTGCCTGGATGTCGTTGAGACATCCCACGTGGTTGCTAAGGTGCTGCTATGGAAGCCTAAATGGTTACTAAGGTGTCGCCTTGGTTTGGCTATGGCATGACAGGTGATTCTTCAGGTGTTGCTATGGTGTCCTAGTGGTTACCAAGGTTTTGCTAGGCAATTGCTATGTTTTCCCATGGGATTGATAAAGTGTTTCTATGGTATCACAGTGCTTGTTAAGGTATTGCTATGGTATCCCAGTGGTTGTTAAGGTGTTACTATGGATGTCCCAGGTGGCTCTTAAGGTGTTGCTATGGTATCCCAGTGGTTGTTAAGGTGTTACTATGGTATCCCAGTGGTTGTTAAGTCATTACTACGGATTTGCCAGGTGGTTCTTAAGGTGCTGCTATGGTCTCCCAGTGGTTGTTAAGGTGTTATTAGGCCATTGCTATGTTATCCCATGTAATTGCTAAGGTGTTCCTAATTATCCCATGTGGTTGCTAAGGTGTTGCCTGGCTGTTGCTATGGTATTCCAGGTGGTTGCCAGTATCTGTATGTGTGTCATTATGTATGCGACAGTGTGTGTAGTGTTTATGGCTGTTACCATGAGCGACTGCCTGTTAGTGAGTGGTGAATTTTCAGGGGCTGAAATTCCTGTTCATCCTTTCATTCTATGCGTCTGCCGCTCCAGCGCAAACAGAAAAGGCCGTACACACGTCTCGCCTCCTCCACCACGCTCGGGGTAAGAGGGGGAAACTGTACGTGTTTTGAGGGTCTCGAGTCGTCTCCAACTTTAACAGCTTTTCCCACATCATCTTTGGCGCCATCAGCACTGTGAAGGAAGGTTTAGTGTAAGACCTTACAGACAGAGAGAGAGAGAGAGACAGACAGAGAGAGAGAGAGAGAGAGAGAGAGAGAGAGAGAGAGAGAGGAGGCTTAGTGCTGACTCTGGTGCAGTTCCTCTTTTTGACCACTAGAGGGGCTGTGGGCTAAGAAAGTGCCCTCAGATGAAGGAGGAGAAGGTGCAGTGCAGGAATACGACGGGAGCTACAAGCTGCATCTCAGGCAGCTCCACTATAAAGGCTATGAGCATTAGAGGGGCCTTCACTGGGTATGTAGTGCACTATGTAGAGAGCCAAATTGGTACACAGCTGGGCTACTTGATTGTGCTTCTCCATACAGTCCTACAGTCTATTAAAGCATCGGTCGTCCTTTGCTTCGGGGTTTGGTCCTCCACCATCTTTGGTTTAAGGGACACTCCAGAGATTTTCAGCCTAACCTCCGTCTGCCGCATCTGTACTGTGACATCAGTTACCATGAACGAGACACCAAGGTGCTTCCCTGGATTTCTACTGACCTGAACCTCTGCTAAGTCCACCACTGTTAGGGAATTTCTACACGATTAAATGAGCTTAAGAGGTTGAAGCTTCTAAAAGCTGCTTCTCAGAAAGATATCACGCGACATACGAACATGAATCCACTGCCTGAATTTGCTTTTAGAAGATTTCGGCCTGAAATATTGTTTCAATCCAGTCGTGGTGGAGGGAGACCTGCAGGGCGTTACAGGGCAAAATAGTGCCCCAGGAAAAAAAATGACTTTTTTCAGATTTGCTAACATCAGCATAACATATAAACACCCACATGTAAACACTTACTCCACAGAACTCACGGACTATCCACTGCCTCCTAGCGTAAGTCCAATCCGAGTTAGTTCCGAGTCGTCATCTGTGTCCCAAGCACAGGACAACACATCACAATGATTCCCAGTGTAACTGATAGGACACTTCAGATGCAGCAGACAGCAGTTAAGCTGAACAACTCTGAAGCAGCCTAATGTATGGTGGCCTATTCATCTCTCTCTCTCTGTCTCTCTCTCTGTCTCTCTCTCTCTGTCTCCACCTCTCTCTCTCTCTCTCAAGGTAAAGTGGTCTGTTTCTCATCTGGAGTCTCCTCCAGTATCTGCAGCAGCAGCTCGTGTAGCGGCCGGGCCACTTTGCGGTATCCCGACGCGGTGAGGTGCAGGTAGTCGAACATGTCTCGGTATGAGATGGTTCCGTCTGAGTGGACAAAGTCCAAGCTGAGGTCCAGAAACTGGACCGGAGTCAGCCTGGTCACGGACGCACGCAGGAGACGGTTCACCTCTGTGTTCTTCTCACGGAGAGGGTTCGGTTTCTCACCACGGGGCAAGAGACTCTGAGAGAAAGAAACAGAGAGAGAGAGAGAGAGAGAGAGAGAGAGAGAGAGAGAGAGAGAGAAAGAGAAACAGAGGGAGAGAGAGAGTGTAGGAGAGAGAGACAAAGAGAAAGAGCAGAACAGAGAGCAGAAGAGACAGAGCAGGAAAGAGAGAAAAACAAAGGAAGAGAGAGAGTGTGGGCAAGAGAGAGAGAGAAAGAGCAGAAGGGAGAGAAGATAGAGAGACAGCGCAGGAGAGATAGTATACGAGGGAGAGAGAGAACGCAGGAGAGAGAGAGCGCAGGAGAGAGTGTACACGGGGGAGAGAGAGAGCGCAGGA
>JAVGWN010003417.1:0-10328 GCA_034552555.1 Semaprochilodus insignis | reverse complement strand
ATATATATATATATAAAACAATTAAAATTAAATAGATCTTTAGATTTTAAATTGAGAATTAAAATAAGAATAAGAATTTTAAAAAATACCAATTTAAATTGTGTTCAAATTTCATGGACTGAATGGACCAATAGAAATCCCGTTTGCAAGTTACTTGCAAAATCTTCTCCAGTTAACTTCCATTCAAATTCTTATTCTTACTCTAATATACCATTTTGGAGATACAAGGTTTTGTCATGAAGGTAACAATGTAATAGTAAATAAATAAATAAATAAATAAATAGCATTGCACTGCAGTGACACTGATGTGGCGGTGGTGTGAGTGGATCAGACACAGCAGTGCCGCTGGAGTGTTTAAACACCTCAGTGTCACTGCTGGACTGAGAATAGACCAAAAACCAAAAATAACCAGTGTACTGTGACCACTGATGAAGGACTAGAGGATGACCAATACAAGCTGTGCACAACAAATGAGCTATCGTCTCTGACAGTACATCTACAAGGTGGACCAGCAAGGTAGGAGTGTCTAATAGAGTGGACAGTGAGTGGACACAGTGTTTAAACACTCCAGCAGCACTGCTGTGTCTGATCCACTCACACCAGCACAACACACACTAACACACCACCACCTTGTCAGTGTCACTGCAGTGCTGAGAATGATCCACCACCCACATAATACCTGCTCTGTGTTGGTCCTAGCCATTATAGAGAAACTATATGGTAAGCAGAACTAGTTGAAACATTGATAACGAGTGTATGTGTAAGGAGGTCTACTTTGCAATGCCATTGGGAAGGAAGATAAAGGTTACCAGGAACAATAAATGATGATAAATTTAGACTGATATGATCAATATTTATTGAGCTACACATACAGAAATGTCTCTCAGTATGGCGTCGGGCCACCATGTTTGCTAATGCACCATACCAGACGTCTCGGCATGGAGTTGTAGAGGTTCCTAATGGTGTCCTGTGATAATCCATCCCATGCAGCTTGAATATTCTCACACAGTCCCTGCAAATTTTGTAGTAGGGGTGGAGGTAGAGTGACACCAGGCCTTCTGGATGTGTAACGAGTGACAACAAACCGTTCATCTTGACGCTGATCACGGTGCCTCCACACACAGATTTGTTAGTCGTCTCCACAAAGACAAAAGCGGGACTCGTCACTGAAGATGACCCGCTGCCATTCTGAGTCACTCCATGACGGTCTGGCACGACACCATTGCAGTCTTTGGTGACGCTGACGTGGTGTTAAGGACAGTCGTCATAATGGTCTGTGTGCATGTAGTCCTGCATTGTGCAGCCGCCTGCAATGGTGCTGGCACTAACAGCACGACTCATGGAGGTCATCACGGCTTGCTGAATGTTTGCAATCATGGCTGTAGGGTCAGTTAGATACAGCGATAAGGTCTGTCCTTGCTAACGTCACATGCGCTGCCAAATGTAAAACTTGAATCATTTGCAAGTCTCATGATGTCAAACCTACCCACCAAGTTTCATTCCTGCCACTTGATTCTTTCTGGGTGCAGCTATTTGTGCAACTCTTCTTTTGACGTTGAGTGTGTATCAAATTTCAATAAGACAGACAGTCAATGTTAAATAAAGATACAGAGTGTCATTTAAAAAGTGAGCATCAAATTACCTGTAAGACTGCTGATGTGGGATCAGTTCTTCATTTCTATCCTACAGAAATCATTTACTAGTATGAGCTCCAGCTGCTCCTAAACCCAAAGATATGTTATACGTCTGATCCGGTGCTTGTGAACTTTATATGACACTCCAGCCATTTACATGCAAATGCAAACAATCCAGGACAGACCTGCCAAATCATTCCTAAAGCTACGACTTAGCGAGCCGTTAATTACTGATGTGCAGTTTATTAGTCTTGGCACCTGTACTGGTCTCTGCCCACATGAGTAAGAATGCTGTCTGTCAGAAGGCAAGAATGCAGACACGGCTTTACAATGGGAATGGAGACGATAAGACACCAGTGGTGTGAAGAAAAATGTGATCCTGTTGCCATCAAAAAGGTCACGACCTCATCATGACGAGGGCGTGAGGTGTTTGTGCGCGCGCTAAGAAGGGGGAGAAAGTTCAAACAGCATATGCCACATGCAGAATTGAATTCCTTCAAACGTTTCTCAGGAACAGCCCTCAAGAGAATTGACCTGAAGACAAATGCCTTTTGACATTATGACTATGCATAATTTCGGAACTGCCACATAGGCGGAACCTTAGCAGTGGTTCACACAGAATCCAAACTAAGCTCACAATTAACTTTGCTCACAAAACAACTTTGTTTTTCTCTGTTGATAAATTATTAGTTTTAGTATTATGGTGAAAATGATCTTTTCTCAATGAGGAGCTTATCGGACTACACATCCTTTCAGACCTCCAAGGCACTGAGGTGTCTTCTCACAGTGGAATCATGGACAGAAACACCTGTGGATGTTTTCAAAACTGAAGCAAGAGTAGAGTTTGATGTACTGCTCTATCTCAAAGATGAAAGCTCATGTGCAGTTTATCTGATGGTGACGGTTTTGGTGGTCTACCAGGTGGTTGTTAGGAGTCTCATCTTCTCTGTAGTTTTAGACTTAAGGTTTTTTTAAACCCCAGTTTTGTAAACTGTGACTTTTCTTTTGACCCAAATGGACTACCATATGTAGTTTCACACGTACTAATCCCTGGAAATGAATAATCTGTCCTTATTGGCTGTTATGACTTGATGAAATTATCCAAAGTTGGGCCCAGTCATTTGGACTGTTGTTTCATAATAACTGGACGAAACCAAACTTCACTGTCACCATGTTGCTTGTTGGTAAATTGCAACAACAAGTTGCCTACTTCCATATCAATGTATATCATTAGCTGAAAACAATAACAACATATTTACATATTAACCCTTAGAACCTTAAGTCCTTAAGCACTTTGTAAGTATAGTTAGCATGGCTCAATCCTACAACTTCATAAGTTACTAAAGAGTTAACTTACAAACATGATATATGGGTGTATCATGTCTGTCAGTTAAACCTTTCCCGACTTGTGATGCACAGAGCCATGCCCACAGCATACAAAGTGCTGACTTAGGGTTCTAAGGGTTAATACACTATATTGCCAAAAATATTCATTCACCCATCCAAATCAATGGATTCAGGTCTTCCAATCACTTCCATGGCCATAGGCGTATAAAACCAATCACCTAGGCATGCAGACTGCTTCTACAGACATTAGTGAAAGAATGGGTCGCTCTCAGGAGCTCAGTGAATTCCAGTGTGGTACCGTGATAGGATGCCACCTGTGCAACAAGTCCAGTCATGAAATTTCTACTAAATATTCCACAGTCAACTGTCAGGTGTATTATAACAAAGTGGAGGCGATTGGGAACGACAGCAACTCAGCAATGAAGTTGTGGGCCACGTAAAATGACAGAGCGGGGTCAGCAGATGCTGAGGTCCATAATATGCAGAGGTCACCAAGTTTCTGCAGAGTCAATCACTACAGAACTCCAAACTTCATGTGGCCTTCAGATTAGCTCAAGAACAGTGTGCATCCAAGTCTTACATCACCAGATGGGCGAATACTTTTGGCAATAAATGTCTTACTATGAGTTTGGTGCTTTTATGGTGTTGAGCATGTCACCGATTTGCATGGCCATGCCTCCCTCATGTCCGTGGCTGAGCAGGCCACTAGCAGGGCACTGCATCTCCCTTTATTAACACCACTATCTATCCTGGTCTTCCAGTGCAACCAGTTTGTTTTATTTCATAGCAAAAGTACTTTAGCTGTGAAGTAGCTGTTCAAAGCTGTTTTTACAGAAGACTCAAAATTGTCTTGTGTTTGCAAAGTCATATCAATGTGCATAACAAGAAATGCTAGTGATGCCTTTCCGGCATTCACAGAAAATCTATCGTTGCTTGTTTCTTTCAGACCTTCATAAGAAACATCTTCTACACACACACACATTCTTCTTATGCATTCCTTTTCAGACCACCTTGAGGGAACTTCCTCACACATTAAGTGGAATGGTGCCGGTACCTGTAAAGGTTTTATCTGTGTACAATCAGAGCTTCTTTGTACAGGTCTTTGAAGTGAAATCCTGAGACCACTTGAAAATGTGCGTGGGGGGAGAATCTTGTAACATGTTTGTTTTGATGTGGGTGCTCCTTCTTGTCAGTCATATATCCTTGTGCATTATCTATACATCCTTCAAAGCATAGGTGTGAACCTACAGGCCTGTGCTGTACAATTCAATATGGGTTCCACACTAAAAGGCTGATTAATTGTTATCAAGTGCTTTTGTTTCTACTTGAGATGAAACAGGCTTGTGCCGAGTGGAAACGGGAAATTCCACAACTGTAGCTCACTCCTGCTGTAGAGTGTGTTCACTCGTGTCATTAAGGGTGAACCCCTTTACCCTACAATAAAGTTTGGTCTCACTTGATTTTTACTTTGTTTATTCCAACTGTTTATAAATGATCTGGTGAACCTTGGTGATCACCAACAGCATCAGATTTAGACTTATTATTTAGATTAACCCTTAGAAGTCGATTTTTTGTGCAGTTCAAGGGAAATCACATAGCAAACTATTATTAAATAGTAATGACACTTTAATTACATAGCTATTACACATTATTAGTGTTATATTCACTATATATTCTTTTCTGACAGCTTCAGAATGGTGTTTTGTTTTCCTTTGTTGAGAAATTACAAATGCATGGCAAAAAATATGCAATACAAAAGTGTACGCATTATGATAACTTCCATATATCACTTTGAACAAAGCGTCTATGCTTGTTTCACTAAGATTTGAATGAAAAACAAATAGTCTAATCAAATCATGCTTTGGTATAGCTAGAGTGCATATGAGATGAATATAATTGAACTTGAATTTAATAGCATTTAACTGAGTGAAAATGTCCAGACATTCCAATCAAGACCATGCTATAAATCTATAATTAGCATATGACAGCAGGTTCACGTAAGATTCTGCTACATTACACTGTGTCAGGTTTGCTGGCCATCAATCACACTCTTTACTCAAAAACACATGTGTTCATATGCATGTGCCTATGTTGTTGAAAACAATCCCTGTGAGATAAAATGCCGTGACAGCCTGTGATTACAAGTACACCACGTTTGCTGCCTTTCATAAGCTCATCACCAATAACAAAACGTATGCTATTACTCCATACGCTTGTGTCAGACGTTGCTATGATATATCACGGACATGCTGAGACATGTACATTCTCTCTTATTTAGCCAAAGACTTAAAAGCTGCAGTTGCTAAGTGTCATTCAGGCTAAGAAACTTTTCTCATTTCTCATGGTAGGTAACACAGCAGATGTTCTGACCATCTTGGCCAAGACTGTTTATACTGGATATAGATTCATTTCCAACTTAATTTTATATATCATTTCTGTTGGAACAAAACCTCAAATTTCATGTATATTGTAGAGAAATTACAAGTGATTGTAACCTTAACATAATGTGTTATTATGATGTCTGGACAAATTCTTTTGAATAGATAGAATTTCAAAACAAAACCAAGGGCACAATCGAAAGCAAGCAAAACTGAAACTAAACCTTTCAAAACAACTAGTTATTCATCCTGTCACACTCATCTTGTCATAAGTCTCTAAACACTTCTTGACCAACTAGTAGTACAGGAAAAGTTATGTTTCCATGCCATTGAGTGCATCTTAATTAGTTTTGATAGATAATTTATCTGAACGGAACTAGCCTGAGCCTACAATCTAAACAATCTAGTTCTTCATGGGTTCTTTGGTAAAAGGAAGGAATTGTTCTGTTTGGTTCCATTTCATGCTTAATTGGTTCTTTTTCTAGTGTAATAACAACCCTGTGCAAAACATTCTTCATTTGTCTGAAGAACCATGCAAAGAATCATGTAAGCATACAAACATGAGTTTGATATATAATTCATGGTTCTTAATAAAACCATTGTCTTTAGTGAAGACACTTGAAGACCTTGGGGGACACAGGACCCCCTAATTAATCTCTTGGACAACTGGAATGTCTTAAAATCAATTTTTTTTTGGGCTGGGGGGGGTCTCTGAAACTTGGCTTATCATGATGTTATGCTTTGGCATTCTTGACAAACTATAGAGATACGGCACTGATCTACCTCAGGGTGGCGCTGTAGCACATTAGTTCACCTAACTGGTCCTTGATGGTTTAGCAGCACTAACTATGCCTGGGAAGGCATATGGTAGCATATTTGTAAATCCTGAAAACTTCAAGTTTTCCCAAAAGATTGGAAAGAGTCAAATTTGTAGCAACCAAGACTAGACAAACTATATTTCCAGCATTCCCAGACGAAGAACTGTCAAACCAACCATATCCCGGAAACTTCTGAGCCAAGGTCTCTATTCATATCATAACTTCCTGAATCCTTTTAATATTATTAAAATAGACTGCTATACTGACATGATTCCACTAGCACAGAAGAAAAATATGTTTAAAATAAACTTATTTTATCTATGCATAAATATTTTAGTATAATACATATGGTGTCAAGGTGAATGCAGACAGGGCTTGTACACATTTTCCCCTTACCATAAATATAGCTGACCAGCCAAGACTTGTTTGGTGTCTGAAGTCTTTACTGGAGCTATCAGGCTAACGTAGCTAACAAGCATGAAAGCGTATACCCGCCAATTAGCATTGCACAATCTGCATGCCTAAATTATCACACAGTTGCCTTGAAAGAGTCACTGTTGCCAAGTAAACTCAAATAGACTTGCGTATGTGTTTTTTGACACTCTTGTCTACAGCAAAATAGATGCTTCATAGGTAATAACAGCAGTAACAACCATCTATAAGCCCTTCTATTATTCTTTGTGGTCCGTTCCTCCTGGTTTTCAGAAGAATTTGGGTTTACGACATTTGACATGCGTCAGGCCCCCTCACTGAAGGGCTCTCCTTTATTCCGCTGTCAAAGAATCTCCATCATGATCTCATTCGTCAGTCACAAACCTTTCGTGAGCCAACACCTTGGTGAACTCCAAACACCTTGGTTTGTTTTAGATAAGTAGTTGCGTAGGACTTCGGCATCTACGCATTAGTGTGCTTCTCAAACACCTGTCAGCCCGAACATGAGGGACTGACACATGATCCGCTCGCAAGCACTTTAGAAATGTCATTTGTGCAGAACACAATGGCTGACGTTTATTCAGGGCAGCAGAAGAACCACTCACTCTAGATTCCACCACCGTTTTCCTCCATGCCAGTGGAGGGCAGGGTGGGCAAACTCATGGGTCCATGGTGACCGGGCCCCCTAATGTCTTTTTTGGGCCTCTTAAATACATACAGTTTTATGCTCATGACTCACAGAGGGATCCAGTTGCTTAACAACACACCCCACCAGTTAGCTTCCAACACTACACAGGCAGCACTGACATCTATTTATCTCTTATTTATAATGCAACTCCTCCATGGTAACCTCTTTCAAATGGACCTGCAACATGATATATTCATTATTTATAATTCTTAAATCTTGAATATGTAGTCTACTATAAACATTTCGCTTAACATTAGATGCTGGTGCAGAGTGGAGTGGAATAGCCCGAGAGCATTTAGTTGATTGAAGAACAAGCAAATTCTACTGTAACTTTTTTTTAAATTAATTGAATATGGTTTTCACATCAAGGGGCATAAAAGATCATAGTTAGACACTGATACATAAAATACATGAAGTCACTGTCATTTAGTTGGTTGAGGAATGAACAAAATCCTCTGTAACTTAAAACAATTGAACTGAATATGATTTTCATATTGAAGGGGGGTTAAAGATCATAGTTAGCCACCGATACATACAATATATCAAGTCACTGTCAAAACCAAACCTCTACATATTGTCTCGGTCCAAAGAAAGACATGTATCTCCATTTTTGTTGATTTTTACTTTTATGCATCATTTGAACATGGCTGTTATTTACACTGTGTGAAAATTTTATGGTGATGAATGGACAAACAGAAATTGCCCAGACTCACTTGGAAAAAAGTCTGGTTCCATTGACTTACATTAAAATTAAACAGGGTTTTTGCCGTCTCCTGTAAAGTTGCCATTTTGGAGATCCTTGGTTTTCTTTGGACACTGATGATATGACATGTTCTTAACTTTCCAAGTAAGTTAACATATAAAAACCATTCCGGACCATTTCTATTGGTCTATTTGTCATAATTTTATTTATTTATTTGCTTCAAATAGGAAATAACAATGCCACCAACAGATACACACACACACATACATACCTACATACATATATAGTTCTATACAGCACCAAAAAGGGTTCTTCTATTGTTACAAGCTTGACCTCATAACAGAAGAACCCAATTTTAATGACTTGAACCACCCTACATGCCTCTCTTAAAACACTCATAAAAAGTTGGCTCCTGAGGACATCCTTAGTAAAGGCAAAGGTCCCATTTAAAACCATGAGTTCTATACCTAATCAGTTTTTGCGTAAATGTCCTTTGCATTGTGAAACGGTTCTCTAAACTGATGGAGTCAGTCAAAACAACTCAAAACAACCCACAGGCCTCTCTTTAAAGATGGTTCTTCAAGGGTTCTTTAGTAAAGGCAAAAGTAAAGGTTTAGAACCATGCATTCTATACACAGTAATATCATGCTTAAATTGTTCTTTACATGGTGAAATAAACTCTCTAGATTGATGGAGAATGCGTCATATATGATGTTATATATAACCTACTTGTAATTGGTTCTATATAGCACCAAAAATATTTTTTCTTTATTCACAAGCTTGACATTAAAACAACAGAAAATCCCAATTTCAAAAACTTGAACCTCCCCAAAGGCAATAATTCCATTCACTAGAACCATGAGTTCTATTCAGAATCATCTCATGCTTAAATTGTTCCTTGTATGGTGAATTGAAATTCTGTGTATTAATGGAAAATGTGTTGCATATGGTGTTATATAGAACCTTTTTATAAGTAGTTCTATAAAGCACCTACAATATTTTTTTATTGCTACAAGCTCAGCATTGTAGTCTTTTTTTAAACCATATATGGAACCTTAAACAACACATTGTACATTAATCTGAGGAATGATTTCAGCATGCAAAGAACCCTTTAGACATGAAATGGTTCTATATATCACCAAATAAAACAAATATTCTATTGTTAATATGTCAGTTATATTGAATTATAGAACCATATTCAATGCATTAATTTACTAAACCATTACCTAAAGAACCCTTCAAGAACCAAACATTTTTTCCAGTGTGTATGCTCTCAAAATACGGTACTAAACTCTCTGTGGTGTGGTAGTAGGTGGTTACTGTACAATTCTGATTAAATTATATTGCTATTTAAGCTACATTTACTCTATAAAGCTTATCCTTAGTCCAGACCTTTGGATATATATTTCTGTTTCTATATACAAATATGGAAAGTGAATGTGGTGCCCTTTAAAAACTCATTTAAAGGAACATAATCATATCTTAAGGAGCTAAAGGTGTTATACCTTTGAGGGCATATTTACATTAGATGTGCCATTTACTGTTTTTTGTTTGACAGTGTATATAATAAATAGACAGATAGATAGTATTATGCATATATCCTGGTGGCAGGTGTTTGAGAACCAAATGAGTCCCTATGCTGCTTCTTATCTAAAACAAACTTACCTCAATATACTTCACATCTGTTCAAAGTCTTGGAAGGGCTTCTGTAAAAAAGGTTAAAAGTCATTCTCCTATATGTACATATATATGTGTATGCATATATACAAACCCATATCTGCAAATGAATGTGATGTGTTTGGTTACATAAACCTTCCCAAATCTCCAAACCCCATTTCCAACACAAAACATCTGCGGCACTGATAAACAAAGTATGTCTGGTAAACGCACGCCACCTGGTTGCCTTTCGCGAAGGTGTGCACACGCGCTCAGGTAAAACCCCACACGTGCGCGCCCAGGTAAGGCGCACAGGTGGTCCGCCCAGTGGACAAAAATGGCAACACAAACCAGAGAAACAAACAAAAATGTTGCATGCGATGTGTCTGATCTGGGCTGGAAGGTGTTTTTTTCCCCTGTTTGAACTCTTGACTGTCTTGTCCCTGGCTGCTGAAGGTTGCTGTTGAAGGTTGAGGTTGAGGCGCCGCCCCCGTAGGCAGGTCTGGAGGTGTGCGCTACACTATATGAGCGCGCGGCCGCGCGTTAGAGCCGCAGATCAGACGAGATTGGAGAGCGCTTGTCACGCGCCTTCTGTGTTTTACAGCGCTTTGAGAGAGGGAAAAGTCTCCGATGCGCTTCTGTTGGTGGACTTTTTGAAAAACTGGACCAACT
>JAVGWN010003416.1:0-10329 GCA_034552555.1 Semaprochilodus insignis | reverse complement strand
ACACGCACACAGACAGACACACACACACACACACACACACACACACAGACAGACAGACAGACACACACACAGACACACACACGCAGACACACACACCCGCAGAGACAGACAGACACATGCACACAGACAGACACACGCACACACACAGACACACACACAGACACACACACAGACACACACAGACTGACAGACAGACAGACCACTGGAGAGACCTATGGATGAAAACCTAAACTGAACATAAATATATATAATATAAGTTAAACCTGAAATTCTGCACGCTGAGCTCATATTCACTCTAACTGCTGCAGTAAACAACTAAAATGAATGTAACTTTGTTGATCCAAACATTTATGGATCTGACTGTAACTGCATAGAACAGTCTTCCTGCTCGGATCATCAGAAGATTTCAAAAAACAATTCTGTGCAGTACACTGTGAAAGCCACCCCCGACATAAGCTGGGTTTCTATCCATGTATCGGATAGGGAGGTGATCCGAGCCAAGCAGGCCGGCGAAATGAGGAGAGTAAACAGGCTATAAATGACTCGCGGTTTCTGGCAAGGTGGTATTACCTTGAGGAAACGGATGTGATCGTCTGACTTGGACAGCTGCTGGAGCTCAGCGTCTCTCTTCTTCAGATCAGCCAGCACCTGCTCCTGCTGGGCCACGACGGCTTGAGCAGCGCTAACAGCCCTGCTCTCCTCATCTCTGATTAGCTTTTCCAGGTCAGTCTGCCACTGCTTCACGGCTTTAATCAGGGAGTCCCGGATCAAGCAGCTTTCACTCACGGCGGTTTTCACAGGATGCTGTTTGGAATTCCAGACACAAAACATGTTTATTGGAAGGCCAGGAGGGATTTAAAACAATCACATTCAAATCACAATAAAAACTTCAATTTAATACTGAATGAGAGTGATTGTAATCCAGTATGAATCTGCAGTGTGTGTAGTGTTTCCGGTCTGACGGTAATAACCGTGGAGTGATTATAATCCAGTATGAATCTGCAGCATGTGTAGTGTTTACGGTCTGACGGTGATAACCGTGGAGCGATTATAANGTCTGACGGTAATAACCGTGGAGCGATTGTAATCCAGTATGAATCTGCAGCGTGTGTAGTGTTTACGGTCTGACAGTAATAACCATGGAGTGATTGTAATCCAGTATGAATCTGCAGCGCCTGTGGTTTGATTGAATCTGAAGCTCTGTAATAGTAGTCGTGTTCCGGTCCCATTCACAATGACGGAATAACAGAATCACGGCGCTGAGACCTTCCAGTTCAGGCTGTCTGTGGGAATTACACAGGTACTTTGTCTCATACAAACCCTGGGCTAAAAATTACACGTCTCATAAAACTAATTCAGCCAGAAAAGTGCTTAATTGTGCACCTGAAGACATAGGAGAGTCATTTTCCGGAAATTGCTACTTATCAGTTCAGGGCTAATTCAAAACTGAACGGAGCAAAGTGAGGAAAAGTGATAAAGTCCCATCTGTATTCCGTTCAGAGATTCCGAAAGCCAATTACACTTCTGATCATAGACAGAAAACTGCAACCTAATGTAGGACACGATCGAGAGCTGGTAGACTGCCCCATTATCTACTGGGTAATTCAGCCCTCACCTTGTAGGCTCCCACTGTCTGCTTCAGCTCCTTCAGCTCCTTCTCTCTGGTTCTGATCTTCTGCTGGGAGCTCTGCTGCGCTGCTGCTACCTGTTTCTGTGGACATCATGATAAATCATATTAAACCAACAGCTGGGCTGAGGATCTGAAGGAGCAGATCTGATGGAGGAGAAAGAGAGGAGGAGAACGAAGGAGCAGATCTGATCGAGGAGAAAGAGAGGGAGAGAAAGAAGGATCAGATCTAAAGGAGGTTAGTGATGGAGGTGAAAGAGAGGGAGAGAAAGAAGCTGAAGGAGACTCACAGGACTGAAGGAGGTTAGTGATGGAGGAGAAAGAGAGGGAGAGAAAGAAGCTGAAGGAGACTCACGGGACTGAAGGAGGAGAAAGAGAGGGAGAGAAAGAAGCTGAAGGAGACTCACAGGACTGAAGGAGGTTAGTGATGGAGGAGAAAGAGAAGGAGAGAAAGAAGGAGCAGATCCTCCTACCTGCACTTTCTTGGTGGCCCTCTCGGTTTCGGCGGACACCACGTTGTGTCCTTTGTGCTCCCCGAACATGCAGATGTAGCAGACGCAGAGTTTGTCGGTCTGGCAGTAAAACTCCAGCAGCTTGTTGTGCTGCGAGCAGATCCTGTCCTGCAGCCTCCCCGCCGCAGTGACCAGCCTGTGGGTCTTGAAGGCCGGGGACTCGTAGTGGGGCTGAAGGTGCTGCTCGCAGTACGAAGCCAAGCAGACCAGACACGACCTGATGGCTTTGGACTTAGCGCCTATGCAGACGTCGCACCTCACATCCACGCCTCCAGCATCTCCAGCAGCTCCGGCCCCCTCGGCCCCCTCAGCCTGCGCCGAGTTGGAGGACTTCCTCTCCTCCCGGAGCTTCTCCACCACCTCGGCCAGCAAGGCGTTCTTGGCCAGTTTGGGCCGGGGCACGAATTTCTGCCGGCACTGAGGGCAAACATGAACCCCTGCGTTGTCGCCTTTATCCCAGCACCTAGCGATGCACGCCATGCAGTAGCTGTGGCCGCACGGGATAGTGACCGGAGCTTTCATCAGGTCCAGACAGATGGGACATTTGAACTTCTCGGAGTCGATGTAGCTACCACCTTCTGCCATGTCGCCTTCGCTCGGAGGTCAGACTGTTGTTATGCCCAGCTGTTCGCCTCCTGGATACGAATCTTCTTCTTCTCTTGTTATTTTTAAAACTGCTGCTGCGGACTGGAGCGCTGCGAGGCGCAGTGCTGCCACCTGCAGGACCGATCAACTACAACAGCTTTCAGACTACTGTGGACTCATGGAAACACGGATATCCAGTGCTTTTTCTGAAATATTTAAATGATGTATAAATATTTATAAAGCCTTTATGGAATATATACTTCAAAAACAGCCTGCTTTGATGTGTCTGTTTCTGCCTTGTCACGAGAACAAACTCATATACCTACAGTTATAAGCCTAAAGGGCTAAAAACTAAAAATTAAACTTATTTTAAACTATTTGTGTGAGACAGTTCTTTATTTTATATGTGTATACAGCAAACAAGTTTTGTACCATAGGATGCTAACATTACTACTACTGAGTGCTGATTGGTTAGTATTACTGTTACTAAGCGCTAGCATTGCTACTACTGAGTGCTGATTGGTTAGCTTTACCAATACTGAGCAATGATTAATTAGCATTAATGTTACCGTTACTGAGTGCTGATTCTCTAGCATTACTGCTAGTAAGTGCTGATTGGCTAGCATTACTGCTACTACTGAGTGCTGATTGGTTAGTATTACTGTTACTATGCGGTAGCATTGCTACTACTGAGTGCTGATTGATTAGCATTACTGTTACTGAGTCCTGATTTTTTGGCATTACTGTTACTCATTGCTGATTGATTAGCATTACTGCTACTGAGTGCTGATTGATTAGCATTACTGCTACTGAAAGCTGATTGATTAGCATTACTGCTACTGAAAGCTGATTGATTAGCATTGGTGCTACTGAGTGCTGATTGATTAGCATTGCTGCTACTGAGCACTGATTGGTTGGCATTACTGCTACTGAGTGCTGTTTAGCTAGCATTACTGCCACTGAGTGCTGATTGGTTAGCTTTACCAATACTGAGCAATGATTGATTAGCATTAATGTTACCGTTATTGAGTGCTGATTGGCTAGCATTACTGCTAGTAAGTGCTGATTGGCTAGCATTACTACTAGTAAGTGCTGATTGGCTAGCATTACTGCTACTACTGAGTGCTGACTGGTTAGTATTACTGCTACTACTGAGTACTGATTTTAAGGATTAGTGCCACTGAGTACTAATTGCTTAGCATTACTGCAACTAAGCACTGACTGGTTAGCATCACTGCTACTGAGTGCTGATTGGTTAGCAGTACTGCTACTACTGAGAGCTGATTTGTTAGCATTACTGCTACTGAGTGCTGACTGGTTAGCATTACTGCTACTAAGCGCTGATTGGTTAGCATTACTGCTACTAAGTACTGATCAGTTAGCCTAACTGGTACTGAGAGCTGATTGGGTGGCATTACTGCTCCTGAGAGCTGATTGGTTGTTTTGTTTGCACAGTCTGTTACCACATGCCTCCTCTAGAAGGTCTACATCCATTCTCCTCCTTCATGGTGAGTGTATCTATTGGATTGCTGGGAGCAGTATGCGTTCCTGTGTGATCAGAGACCTCCACCAGGTGGCAGCATCAGACTCCACAATGGTGATGAGAATTCTGATTCAGTTTACTGAACTGACTCTTTAGAACTGGCTGTTTCAATGATTCAAGACGAGTCAAGTCTTCAGGCTTTCCAGTCTTCCTCACACACAAGGACTTGTGTCCACTCACTGATGGAGTACACACCACACGCACACGGTGAATGTATGCCAGGACGAGGAGGCACTGGAGGCTACAAAGAAGAAAATGTAAATTTATACCTTAAGGCCTGTCTACACCTCCTCATACAAGGGCTGAATAATGGAGAACTCGGAGGGTGTTTCTGCATCTGCATGTTGCTCCTCTCATTAAAAAGGAGTGAATGAACTACAGGGAGCCCATCGACCCTCTTCCCCTCTGATAAACGAGTTGCAGAGACTGTGCCATGTCTTTTTAACAGCATCAACTACAAAAACACAATGTCTTATTAGTCTCGGACTCGAGAAGTTTTGAACTTGTTTAATGTTTTATTTTGTCCATGGGCAAATCTTCATACTACTGGATACCATTTAGAGCTGCACCATGTAGGATTTGGGGATTTGGAGACCTCTCTGGTGGAAATGTATAAATGCACATAATGTACAAAACAATGTTCTGTTGTATGTTTGGTACGGCGGCTGAGAAGTGCAAAACAAATTAACATTTCAGAAAATAAAATTACAAGACGTGAAACACTTTTACACACTGCGTATTCTGACAGAGAGGGCGGGTCTAACACACAGGAAGTGCTTGTTGCGGACCCTTGTCAATCAAACTGTTTAGCGGTGGTAGAGTGGAGGAAGACAGAGAGTAACAGGCGACTCTAAACCACAATGCTAATCTTCTTCTTCTCTTGGTGGTTTAGTGTCACCTGTTCGTCTCTTCCTTCCGTCTGCTCTTTAAAAACTCTAAGACCTTCAACAGGAAAAACAGAAACGTGCCAGCTGGATAAAACACACTCACTGTCAAAACAATAGCTGCACAAACAGCCGCACCCAGAAGGAGTCAACCCACAGGAATGAAATTGGTGTGTAGGTTTGACATCATGAGACATGCTAATGATTCCAGCTTCACGCTCGGCCACACATGTGACGTAAGCAAGGACGGGTCTTATCTCTGTAGCTGACTGACCCAACAGCCACGATTACAGACATCCAGCTAGCAGTGGTGTCCTCCATGAGTCATCCTGTTAGTGCAGCACCATTGGCAGACGGCTGCACCACGCAGGACTGAATCTCTACACCGACTTCCAGTTAGTTACAGAATGGAGCTGCTACTGGGCTGAATGGTTTACTTCACTGATCTGATTAAGGTATATAAGCCCAGCAGGTATATTAGACCCATGTACTCAGTTCGGCTAGTTGAGCCCAGAGTCGAGGCTAAACATGGTGAAGCAGTATTGAGCTGTTCTGCTGCTACAACTGGAACAAACTGGCAGAAGATCTTAGACGAGCTCCACACGAGCTCTTCTCCTGCACCTATACCCTCGATAAGCTGAATGTAATAACAGTCAGGTGTTTTAATTTACTGCTTTAATTCTACTTCATGTACACGGTGCTTTAAGATTAAGATCATCGAGCGGTCTGTCTCTGTTTTGGCTTTTGATGTTCTTTTGCTTTTCATGCAAAGCTCACTGAATTTCCTTTGTGTGTGAAAAATGTGCTATATAAAAACCCAGCCTTGGACAGAAACCTCCAGCAACACCAATACAGCCATTTCACTTATACCATCAATCAATCAATCAATCAATCAATCAATCAATCAACCAATCAACCAACCTTTATTTTCACTCAGAAGTACACTGAGGGTGACCGGTCATTTATAACGCAGTCAAGCATTTACATCTTAAAGGGTCTGAAAAAGAAAATAAAATGGATTTATCTTCATATTTATCTGAGTTAAACTAAAATTAAGAATTCTACATAAACAATCTGACTATATGACCAAACAAGATAAAAGAAGCAATGAATTTAAAATCAATAAGATTTCATTGAAAGGAGCCCGTTGAGGTGGTTCAGGCAAGTGATTCGGATGCCCCCAACTGGGACGAGACCCAGAGGGACTATATCTCCACGCTGGCCTGGGAACGACTTGGGATCCAACCAGAACAAGCTGGAGGACGTTGTGGGGGACACAGACGCCTGGGCCTCATATATATATAACAAACAGACAGTAATAAAGTTGAGATGAAATTACATGATAATTAATTAATGAATTAAAATTAATATTAAATATGAGAATATAAAATAAAAGTAAGAACAATAAAAGACTAACATTAATAAATATAATAAAGGAAATGATAAACTGAAACAGTTACAGGCTGTCTGGAGGCCACCGAGTTGACCCCAGCAGCCCGACTTTCAGAAACCCCTGTAGGGAATTCCAGATCGCTGGTGCACTGAGGCTAAAAGCAGATTTTCCCAGTTCAGTAAAAACTCTCAGTACCTGACAGGTGATCAGTGAGTGTGGAATATGGAATGCTGGCGAAGGTAAAAGAGTGGGAAATCTGAATAAGTTAATTACGGCAGAGTTGCTTTCTTCTTAGGCGTGGCCCTAATGTTGCACCCGGGAGCGGTCCACCCAACTGCCGTCAATCCATGTGGCAAGTGGGCCAAATGAAAATGGGGAATGTGGGCCAGATTTGGGCCAGACCAACTTTGCTATTTGGGTAGCTACTAGCATGAGCTCCAAGTAACTAGCATAGCTAACTAAACAGTATGAGGGCGGAGCTTATTTACATGGAGGCTCATTTTAATTAGTCCATTTCCACACGGTGCTTCTGTGTGATCATCATGGGTGGGGTCTCGCTGTAAACCAGCCAATCAGAGCAGAGCTCATCTAATTATTCATGAGGAGCTCACCAAATAAGGGAAAACAGCTCGTTTCATTCTAGAACCGGATCATAGGGTGGAAATGGGCACAGTGTAGAACCACATCTGGGGGAACAACGTCAGAGACCTTCTATTTAGAACATCAGAGAACAGTTTGTTGTTCTAATGCTGGATAAGTGTGTTCTAGGGCAGCTCTGATGAGACTGTAGGTGAAGTCCAATTAAAACAAGCCATGCTAGGTTGGTGTGACATTCTCCTTCTCTGCGGTTGCTTTATTCATATTCCAGGTCACATGTTTTGACAAACAACTCGAGGAAGGCACCGATATGTCACATAATGCCTAAAAGAGCGGGATATCAGAGCGGGATCATTGGGCTTAATGGAATTCATGCATTTTTTATCCTCTTTGAATGATTGCGGTGCAAGAACAATGTTTTAGGCAGACATCAAATGGAGACTTTGAAGACATTAAATGAAGAGATGCTTCATTTGCCAAGGCTTTCTCAGCCCCCGTTCCTCCGCTTACTTCCCAACGCACAAATGTCACTCCAAATATTTGAGTGTCACTCGACTCGGAGTGCAGTGGACAAGATAAGAGTAATAGCACCGGGCTTCTAATCCCGCTCCTGGAGTGCCGGAGCCCCTTCTGGTACTTTCACCTGCTCTCTAACATCAACTCTGCTCTCATGAAAGGCTTGGTCCTTCGCTAATGAGCTGAATCTGGGGCTCTATAGCCTTTTGAGGGCCCTAAGCAGGATTGACCCGCCATTCTTCAAGATGGAAGACAGGCATCAAGATTCTTCTCTATCCAGGAGCCCGGATGGTGGAATGAACGTCCACTGGCTGTCCGAACAGCAGACTCTCCTGCGGCCTTCAAATGCAGAACTAGCCTTAGAACTGAGCACTAAGTACAAGTACAGATTGAAATACATTGTATTGCACTTATCG
The DNA here is from genome assembly GCA_034552555.1 of Semaprochilodus insignis. Lineage (NCBI taxonomy): Eukaryota > Metazoa > Chordata > Actinopteri > Characiformes > Prochilodontidae > Semaprochilodus > Semaprochilodus insignis. Next base: position 2,256 of record JAVGWN010003416.1, on the reverse strand, counting down.
CCATGCTTAAATCTGCTTTCTAGCGCTCATACCTAGAGAGAACAATACATGGACATACATATAGCATAAGTGCACTACCTGGCAACCCCAACCCAGCGCTCATACGTAGAGAGAAGAATACACAGACATATATATATAGCATAAGTGCACTACCTGGCAACCCAACCCAGCGCTCATACCTAGAGAGAACAATACATGGACATATATATAGCGTACGTGCACTACCTGGCAACCCCAACCCAGCACTCATACGTAGAGAGAACAATACACGGACATATATATAGCATAAGTGCACTACCTGGCAACCCCAACCCAGCGCTCATACGTAGAGAGAACAATACACGGACATATATATATATAGCCTAAGTGAACTACCTGGCAACCCCAACCCAGCGCTCATACCTAGAGAGAAGAATACACAGACATATATATAGCATAAGTGAACTACCTGGCAACCCAACCCAGCGCTCATACCTAGAGAGGAGACAGGTTATGGTCAGCGTAAGTGCAGAAGCAACATCCACATCTACTAGTGCTCACTCACTGAAGTGCTCTACACAGAGACGGGTCTACAGTCTGCGTTTGAAGACCGCGAGAGACTCAGCTGTTCGGACAGCCAGTGGGAGTTCAGTCAACCATCTGGGAGCCAGGACCGAGAAGAGTCTGGACGCTTGTCTTCCATGTGTCTTCAGGGATGGCGAGTTGAGTCGAGCTGTACTTGAAGCTCGAAGGGCTCGAGGTACAGATAGACTCTTAACCGTTGCCATAAGGAGGGAGGGGCTGGTCCATTCTTGGCTTTGTAGGCCTCAGAGTGTTAAATCTGATGTGGGTGCAGCTACAGGAAGCCAGTGAAGGGTTCATTCTTACACTTCTGCTGTATTTGAGCTCAAGGGGGTTTGGGCTTTAGCCTATTTGTACTAGTTAGGATACATAATCTGACTGGACACTCCTGTAAAGATACAGTAGATAGATAGATAGATACTTTATTGATCCCAGAGGGAAATTCAGACAATCACTCTGGATAAGATTGCCTGCTAAATGGGGGGGCAGCTTGGTAGCTGATGCACTTGTAAAAATAGAGGCTAAGTAATAACAATGACTATCATAAGCTGTTTAAATTATGTGCATTAATAACTGGCTGATTTGCACATTGACCGTTTGTGATTCCACCATTTAAACTAGAAGGGAAGGTTTGGGAAGGACCTTTAAGTTGGCTTTACAGAGCCAGCAAATAACGTCCGAACATTAAAGCAGCCTCCGTTATCTTAACTGCGTAAGTGCAGCACAGAATAGTAGAAGGATATGGGGATGTTTAGGCTGTGTTTAAACAGCCATTATTTCAGGCTATTTTAGCTTGATTTTTACCTTCTTTGGCTCTTTATAAAGTGGGCGTGATGGTGTTCAAGGCGGTTACCTCAGTGTTCTGTAGTAGAGCAGGTTGTTCACTAAGTGTAGGATGGCTGGTTCAATCCCTGACTGCTCCTATCCACAGCTGAAGCCTTGAGCAAGACACTCAAATGTGTCTGACTTTGATTTCCCATTGAAATTCAATATGCCCAATGTTGGAGGCTGGCGTCAAGCCTACACTGGGTTTTCACATCAGCCCAGTTTTCATTTACAACTAAAACTCCAATGTCGAGTGTCTTTCTGAGGTCAAATTGACGTCCGGTGCCTGCTGGGCGTAGATGCTTGGTAGCACCACAGCTGATCATTCACTGGATCAGCAAAGAAAGGATGTTAAGGCATCCAATACTGGGATAAAACAAGAACAGGGAATTCCTTAAGAGCCTTACTGAGCTAGCGTTTAGCTGTCACGATGAAAGTGAAAGCTCCAGCAACAGAGGTAATTCCCATGGACTGCTTTTCCTGCTTGCGGAACGTGATACTGACTTAAGCCATCACCTAGCTACATTAACCACTTTCATTAGAACTGCCAACAGATCTGAACGACCTGATCACCACCGGTGCTGATACTACCAGTGATGCAATGAAAGGGGAAGCTGAAAAGCCCTGTGGATCATAGTAGATGGTACATTGCGCATTAGCATCATAGCAATGTTGTTATTTGTGCTGCGCTACGTCACCTACAGTGGAGTTAATTAAGGAGAGTCCCTTGCCTTTACAATCCTCAAGAGGACAAAAGTGCTTCCACAATCATGTAGTTTAGTTTTCCTAGAACAGGAACAGGAACAGTCCTGACACTGAGGGGAGTAGTAATTATCATACACCTGTTGTGAAATAATGATTTATGACCCT
>JAVGWN010003415.1:0-10331 GCA_034552555.1 Semaprochilodus insignis | reverse complement strand
CTCTAGTCCTTCATTTGTGGTCACAGGACGCTGCCCACAGTACGCTGTTGGCTGGATGGTTTTGGTTGGTGGACTATTCTCAGTCCTGCAGTGAGACTGTGGTGTCCAGCAGCACTGCTGTGTCGGATCCACTCACACCAGCACAGCACGTACCAACACACCACCACCACAGAATACCTGAATGATCCACCACCCACATAATACCTGCTCTGTGGTGGTCCTGTGTGTAGCAGTAGGGCTGCTGCTGTTGATTACGTTAGTAGCTGAGCTATCCATCATGAATCATCAGTGTGTCTGCAGTTCTCAGCAAAGTCTGTTGGGAACCTAAATCTGCCATTTCACTACAATTAATTTGTTCATTGTTCATCTGGGCTATGATATACAAAGTTTGACTTTGAGTATCTACCCAAGATCTAATAAATGATAAAATACACACATCGTCAAAAGCATATTTGCATCCAGACTGATATAGGTTATGTTTATTGAGCTACACATACAGAAGTAGTGTCTCTCAGTATGGTGTTAGGCCACCATGTTTGGTAACGCAACAACCCAGATGTCTCGGCATGGAGTTGTAGAGGTTCTTAATGGTGTCCTGTGATAATCCATCCCATGCAGCTTGAATGTTCTCACACAGTTCCTGCAGATTTTGTGGTAGGGGTGGAGGTGGAGTGACACCAGGCCTTATGGACATGTGACATGTGACAACAAATTGTAAAATCTTGGCGCTGACCACGGTGCCTCCACACACAGATTCGTTGGTTGTCTCCACCAAGACAAAAGCGGGACTTGTAACTGAAGATGACCAGCTGCCATTCTGAGTCACTGCATGACAGTCTGGTACAACACCCTTGCAGTCTTTGGCGATGTTGACGTGATGTTAAGGCCAGTCGTCATAACGGACGTTGTGCAGCCGTCTGCCAATAGTGCTGGCACTAACAGGATGACTCATGGAGGGCATCACTGTCCACAATCATTGGTGTTGGGCCAGTCAGGTACAGCGATAAAGCTTACGTCACATGCGCAGCCGAGCGCAAGTGAAACTTGAAGCAGGATGGTGGGGCTATGCATACCTGGGGGGAGTGTGATGGGATTCATAGATTGAGAAGAGGTGCTACAGTGCAGGGAATGTCTCGTTCCATGTGTGGAAAATGGCTCCAAAGCAGATGTTAATGACTGGCTAAAAGGAGTGACTGCATTCGGGCGTGCCAAAGACCATAGTGTGAAGGAAGGAGCTGAATCTGCAGGTGTATGGAAGCGTACAGTCATACGGGTCCACCAGCAGTGGCTAAAATCCCAGTCTACAGGACATTCTCCTCAGAATTGTGCCAGGAAAGGCATCCACCAAATCTGGCCCAATTCTTTGATGCAAGAGTGTCTGAACGTTGATGTGGCCTACATCCAGAAACTTGTCCAGTATATGCCAAATCAAATCACAGCTGGTGAAGTGTCTGTTGTTAAAGTAGAAGTCAACAGTTAATGCCAGTTATGCCTGATTGTCATTGTGATACTGTGACTTCTCATGAAGCTACAGTGACTGTGTACAACTGTAAACCCACTCAGTGATGCTACAGCTTGAAGAGGGTCCTGAGCCCACATAACCCGCACTAGCCAAAGAGTTGCATGACTGTAGTACTGTGCGTTAGAGTACAGTCGACTTCTTCATGTTGGTGGTTATGCAAGGACCAGCCTGTCATACTTGACTATATATAGAATGGTGATTTACTTTTTCTTTTTTTTTTCTGTTTTTTTGAAGGAAAAAGTAGTGCAGTGATCTACTGAGGGACAATTCCCAGCGGAGATCCAGAATAAGCCAACAGTCATGATCTCTCATAGTTGTGCATTTGCTCAAGGGACGGCACATTCTTGCGCGCTGCTTTTTCATTTAGGGTTTTTGGAAATGCCTTGGTGACCTTCAGACTGTAAGACAGCTGAGCAGCCTCAGTGTTGACTTGCTAATACTGAAGAGCTAAAAATGTTGGGCATATGAGGCATGTAAGAAAATGTGACATGAGCTCTTGTTTGAGCAAAGTGATGGCAAGTCCAAAAGCATCTGGACAACCTTTTGAATGAGTGAATTCAGCTACTCTCAGGTTAGGCTATTCATTGCTGGCACATCTCCATAGGAAACCTCTGACCAGTAGAATGGGGTGCTGTGGAGCAGCCACAAAATGCCAAGCAGGGGTTAAAGGGGTATGAACAGTTGAGTTCTCTGGAGTGATGGAGCTCCATCCCTCCTGTGCCAAGCTTGACTTGGAGGGGTATAAAGCCCCCCAGCAACGGCTGTGGAGCAGTGGAACTGCGCTGGAGTCTGGAGTAATGTGATGGAGCACCCGATACCTTTGGATTGAGCTGGAGAGATCCAGAATTGATCATCCAACATCAGTACCTGACCTCACAAATGCACTTGTGAATTCTAATTGCAATCAAACCCTCACAACAATGTTTCAACATCTGGTGAAAACCTTCCCAGAAGAGTAGCAGCTGTTTTTGCAGCAAACTCCCTATTGATGCCCTTCATTTCAGAAGAAACGTTGGAGTCTATGAATGTTTGGACCTGTTTCTTTACTCCATTAGCCCAGGAGGTAATGGTGCTCTGTCAGTGTCCAGCCTTTCTGTTCTAAACCTGGATGCCTGATGTTCTCCTCCAACCGCATACCTCCGAGAGGCGTGCTCGGTGCTCCAGCCGATGAATGACTGTAATGCTTTCAAGATGACATGTCGTCATCACAACTGAAGGTGTGTCAATTGTTGGTGCACAGGCTTGCGTTTCTTACCTGGTCAGCCAGTTCTCTTAGTGAGAGAACAGGCATAACATCAACCTTAGTCATAAGATAATGTTCGCATAATGTACAGAGCAGCTGGCTTCAAACTAATATCGGTATGTATCTCACTGTTATTTCTGGGAAATTCCAGCAGTTTTGCAAATTTTCTGCATAATTAAACCCCAAAGATCATTTGGTGTGGTTTCTCATTCTAGAATTGTTCACAGTGGTGGTAAAAGGAGCCAGATGTACCCCTCTGAAAGCCCCCTCACAGCAAGTTATTACATGAAATGGTTATGAATACCTTGCATGATGTCTCACATATTGCTGCATGATAATTGTGGCCTTAAAATCTATTTTAGGTGGAGAATACCCAGAGAATCATCGTTGCTGTTTCAGATTTGCACTATTTACCGTCATCAACATTCCATATAATTTAGAAGAAGTGTTTGGTTTTGCTGGTGGTCTCAGATGGTAAATACAATGGCTATATTTGTGTTGTAGACATGGTGACCCCCGGGTCCCATCACCACCACTCTTGTTTACATCTCAAACACTAAACCATGCAGATAAGCTCACCAGACAATTAGTTACCTGTGACTAAAACGTCCCTAATAGCATGTAATACCTCCACGAGCACGATTAACTGCTGTGATTGGATTTGGCATGGACTGGACAAGTTTCTGGATGTAGGTCACATCAACGTTCAGATACTCTTGCATCAAAGAATCGTGCAGTTGGGCCAGATTTGGTGGATGCCTTCCCTGGTACAACTTTGAGGAGAATTTCCTGTAGACTGGGAATTTAGCCACTGCTGGTAGACCTGTATGACCGTACGCTTCCATACACCTGCAGATTCAGCTACTTCCTTCACACTATGGTCTATGGCACGCCCGAATGCAGTCACTCCTTTTAGCCAATCATTAACATCTGCTTTGCACCCACACATGGAACGAGACATTCATTGCACTGTACCACCTCTTCTCCATCTATGAATCCCGTCACTCACACCCCACATGTATTTCTAGCCACATCATCTGCAGGAGCCTGAAGTTACTACACCCTTAAATACGCATGGTGTTGTCTTCTTTTTTTTTTCTTTCTTTTTTTTTTTAAATTAGAAGATTTAGTGAAATTCACTTTTAGATTTGTTGCCTCTAGAGCATCCTGCACTACCACTCGCCTCTGCAACACTGACGGATATGAAGAGCTCTCTGAATTAGATTTCCAACGCAGTGACTCTTTGGCTGGACACCAGTGCTAATTCAGGATGCCTCGTCTGCTGCTGAGCGAAGCTTGCTGCTGTCAAATCTCATCGTGCTTTAATAGTCCCTGTCTTAAAGAGATATAGAAAATGTAGAGATTTGTTTTTCTATACTTTCTTAAACAGATTTCATTGACACTGGAGACCTGCTCCTTCAGTGTTCTTCTGAAATGAAGGCTATATAATAAGGAGTTTGATGGTGTAATGGCTTCAGCTCAATGGTATGGCTTTATGCTAGATGTTGGAACATTGCTGGGAGGACTTGATTGCATTGAGCATTCGCAAGAGCATGGGTCAGGAACTGATGTTGGACGATCAGTTCTGGATCAAGGTATTGGATGGTGCTTCATCACATCACTCCAGTTCAGTTCCTCTTCTCCACAGCCCAGTGTCGGGGGCCTTTATACCCCTCTAGCTCGCGCTTGGCACTGGACATGGTGGCCTTAGTCTCATGTAGGTCTGCTCTTCCATTGGTCAGTGCTTTTGTATGGATATTATATAAGCTGTGAATTGGTGACCTTAGGAGTCAGTTTATTGCTCATCATTCCCTTGAAAATCCAACTTAACTCTGTAGTTACTGCTAATGTGTGTTACGTTGACATTGATGTTTCTTATCTCAGAGTCACTGTAGACCTCATTTCCGCTGCATCTATCAACTCTGGCAATTAACCCCCACAATTAGCTCGCTAGCAGTGAGCATTTCTGAGTAATGAATTGAGTAGTTTCAGTTGGGCACGTTTTCAAGGACATGTGCAGAGTTGTCTTGCTGTAGACTGCTTCTCCTTCTGGAGTCAGCTCTGTTAGCTAATTCTGTTAATGATGTAGGTAGTGACCCAAGAACATTATTCTATATCATTGCTTGTTTATTCAGGAAAAGATGCACCAATAATTCCAAATTGCACCAGACAGTTGCACCAGGCAAGTTCACTGATCTAGCAGAAAATGCTACAGAATTCAGAGGTTGAGATGTCAACTCATTCAGAGTGGTTTGTCATATTTGCTGTCTAAAACCACCAGTGAACCTACTTTTACTTTTGTACGTCATTTGAACACTGCAGCTGCTGTTTATATTGTGTGAAAATTTCATGATGAGTGGACCAACAGAAATGGCCCAAAATTGCTTGGGGAAAAAAGTCAGGTTCCATTGACCTACATTAGAATTAAATGAGGATTCAAGGACAGGCCTTATCTCTGTACCTGACTGACCCAACAGCCATGATTTGCGGACATTCAGTGAGCAGTGATGCCCTCCATGAGTCATCCTGTTAGTGCCAGCACCATTGTCAGGTGACTGCACAACGCAGGACTGCATGCACGCAGACCGTTACGACGACTCCCCTTAACACCACGTCAACGTCGCCAAAGACTGCAATGGTGTCGTACCAGACTGTCATGCAGTGACACCTTCATCTTCAGTGATGAGTCCCGCTTTTGTCTTGGTGGAGACAACCAACGAATCTGTATGTGGAGGCACCGTGGTCAGGTTTGTCATGCTTGTCATGCCAAAAGGTCTGATGTCACTCCACCTCAACCCTTGCCACAAAATCTGCAGGAACTGTGTGAGAATATTCAAACTGCATGGGATGTATAATCGCAGGACACTTCCTTCTGGGTGCAATTATTTTTTTGTTGATGAGTGTACTTGTTTTTCTTTGGACAACAGCAATATGTACATTCTCAATGGATCGGCTTAGTAACAGTTTTGTAATTTTTAATGCAGTGCATTACTGATATGATTCTGATATGATGATGATCCTCCATCTCCATATCCACTCCTTTCCTTCACTGTTGTACGCTGTTGGATTCAGGCCTAATTTGGAACCTGAGTGAGAGAACCGGTGAGGCACGGTCGCCGCAAAGCAGTGAGTGGACATTTAAAAAATGAAAGCATCCTTCAGGGACGAGGAAGCAAAACAAGGCTGCGATGTGGTCAGCCTCTGAAGTCCAGCTGAAACAACAGTGGAGAGTGAGAGAGTCCTCTGGTCTCGAGGTTGAAGAGGCTTGTGGTCAACATTCCTCGGCCAGTGCTCAGTGTGCAGATGTCCCACTGTGGTGTTTCCTCCTCTCAGTGTTCAGGAACTATACCTTTTGTGTTTTTCAGTCACTGCAATGGAGAAATGCAGACATGACTACAGCCATGGCCTACAGGGAGTCGATGGTACCTTGTACTTAACATTTGGTGGTCATTTTATCCGAAACACCTGCCAGGTGTTAGGTTGTAGGTTAACAGTTACAGACTGTGGCTCATCTGTTGCAGAATAAGTCAAGCCATCTTTTTAGTGGAAGAGGACCACCATAAGACCACCACTGAGTAGGATATTTGGGTGGTGGACCATTTTCAGCAAGCCTTTGAGTTTTTATTTGACTCTTAAGTTTCGGTTGGAAAATCCTTACACTGTCCAACAGAAAATGGTCCAGTCAGGCCTGTTTTGTATGTAGTATCTAAGTAGACAGGTGAGCTTTTCTTGTTGGTTAGGACTTCAGGTGCAGGACTGAAGGCCTTACACTTTCTAGACGCGTGACTGACTATGAATGAGCCACAGTCTACGCAGGTTCCAGTTAGTTGTTAGGAATGGAATGCAGCTGTGGCAGCTCTGTACCACAACTGTCATATATATTTTTAGTTTTTAGTCATAATTTTGTTTGTGAGGTCTACTGGATAGGGGTGTAGCGATTAATCTACTTGGTCAACTAAAATCGACTTTTAAGTTGGTTGGGAACTAATGTTTAAGTTTAAATGTAAAAATTGCATTTAGATTTTTTTTTTTCTCAATGTAATTACTACATTTAGGGAAACCTGAGCTCAAAGCGAGTTTTAGACTCTAACCTTTTGTACTAGCTAGGAAACATTCTCTGGCTGAACACTAAGCACGTAAGTCGCTCTGGTTAAGAGTGTAATGTCAGTGTAAATGATTCAGTTTTGGACTATTTTGTTGCTGCTACTTAGCACATCTTTGGCTTAATGTGAATAGACGGGAAAAAGATATTGGAGTTTCATCTTTTTGTATTAGCAGGAAAGTTCATTAAAACGGTGGATTTTTAATGAGGTATTCATTTTTATTGTCTTCATTGTTAGTTAGCAAATGTATAAAACTACCTTGAGGAGTTACTTGGTAATTGAGTGATTCGTAATCCCAATAATCAATTATTCATTTCAATAATCGATCAGTTACTTTTCAAAATAGTCGTTTGTTGCAGCCCTACTATTAGATATTCTGTGTCTTCAAGCCCTGCCTCCCCAGTGAGCCCAGTGTGTGTGATTGGTCGGCTCACCCACTCTGTTCAAATGGGTCAACCGTCCCTGCATGACCTCCAGTACTTGCTGTGCGCTGTGTGAGAGCGTGCCAATCTTGCTGGTAGGCGGGCAGTAAGGATTGTGTTACATGATGATGTCATCGTGTAACAGAAAAATGAGGCGTTTCATGCAGCTGAGAAAAGTGGTTTCAGTGGGAGGGAGTTTCTGTCAACATGGGCCGTTTACATGTACAAAAAGCCACATTATACACTAAAGTAAAAGGAAAACCGGGAAAAGCATAACGGGTCCACCTTAATGACCTTGTAATTCAGAGGATCAAGTGGTAAAGCGGGGGCAAAAAAAATAAAATAAATATTTACCACAGGCCAGGATAGAGACGATATTTTGAAAATCTCTTTCATTCTTGCCATAGAGAAATTGAGCTTAGACCTGGAGTTCCAAATATGGGAATAACGCCAACTACAGAATGAAATACAACTTCAGTGGCCTGAATCCCAGGAGTTAAACCGAAGACACAGCAGGAGCAGTGTTTTCCTTGTAATATATGAAAAGTGCATTTAAAAGCAAGTAGTTTTGTGCTCAAGTAAAAACAGAATTAGAGGACTTTTACTCGTGACTCAAACTGTTGGCAGAAGGTTGAGCCGGTAATCCTACAGCACTGTGGAATGCTATTAATAAAGAAAGACTCATATGTAGAAGATGCAGGTAAATATGGGGGTATATTTCCTGAACTCTTATACTGAAATTGATCTAGACCAACTTTCCTGAATTAAGAGGCGAGTATCACATCTTCAGAACTCCATCTCCATTTATCTAAATTGGTCTCCTCTTTGGACACATACCACCTCCAGAAAATCCTGAAATACTCCCGCTTCTCCTTTTGCACCATACCATGTAATGGGAAGCTGTGGAGTTATGTCACTGGCTGGGTGTAGAAGTATGTAGATCCCCAGATCTGTTATATATTGCATCTGTGCACGCCTCCTCCACTGCATGTGTGTAGCTTCTCTCAGATCACAGACGTCACGCTTACTCATTCCTTTACGCTTCTACACTCCCTCCACGCACGCAGAGCTCCAAATAGATTCTGAGGTGTGAACAACTGGTTTTACCAACACTGGCTTCAAACTGCGTCTACACTGTAGGCTAATTGTTCTAACATGTACTTCTATTGTAAGCACATAACAACAAATTGTTCTACACTCTTACAAATCAGAGGGTTCCAGCAGGACATGTTAGAGTAGCTGTGTGGAATTGTAGGCGTCACACTTTCACATTTGCTGTCTCACAAAATTATGACTTATTACAAAGAAGGTTGACCTACTGGGTCGGAATAATTACTTATTTTCTTAAGATATTGACTTACGATGCCAAAAACACTGGCATTATCTTGAAATAATGACTTACTTTCTCAATACTTTGACATAATTCTGAGTCACAATTCTAAATTCTATGTTAATTATTTGAGGGAAGTTTTTATTTCTAGATATAGAAATAACAAGGCAGGTGTTTCAATAAAATAAGTCAATATATCAAAATGCAATACAAGTTAATATTTCAGAGGAAAAAACTTTATTAAGCCATTTATATAAAGAAAAGTCATTGTTTCTGTAAAAATAAGTTATTATTTTTAAGATTTTAAGTCAGGGTTTTAAGAAAATGCCACTATTTAGGGTCAGTATTTCTAGATATTTTGACAAAATGTATAGGAAATTTAAATATTATTTCTAAATATTAGGTAAATAGTCATAAGAAAAGTAATTATTTCATGATGTTCATTAAAATTGTAAAAAACAAGTCATTGATTTCGAGATCTTAAGTCAGGGTTTCCAGAAAATGTCACTCTTTTGGGTCAGTATTTCTAGATATTTAGTCAAAATTTCTAGGAAATTAAATATTTTTAGATATTAGATAAATACTCTAAGAAAAGTCATAATTTCAAGATCTTAATTCAGAAATTCAAGAAAATAAGTCATTAATTTGATAGATTTTGATAGGCGGAATTCCTCAGATTTTTCCAAACTGTTACTGCATAATTCTGTAATTGAAACGGAGGTTTAGTGCCAAATGGTTCAATAGTAGAGTCTGTCTTCACGGTGGTGGTGATGAGAACCTGGGCTCACCATGTCTACAACACAAATATAGCCATTTCACACACACACGTCTTTTATATGGAATGTGGAATGTAAATGATGGTAACTTACTGGGAAATCTGGAAAAAGTAAGTTTTCTTTGTGGACTATTTTCCCTCAAAACAGGCCGCATGTATCCCTCCACCATGAAGGGGATTATAAAAAAGAAAATGACACCAAAATCTTCTCAAAACTGTCATTACAAAAATGTCTCGGGCATCAGACGGCATATTTATAACCATTTCCTGTTAGAACTTTCTATAATGTAGCTTTAAATTCTTCAGACATCTGGTTCCTGTCACCGACGCTATGAACAATTCTGACAATTTTTGGGAACAAGCTTCCACCCTAACAATATTCTGCATCCTGAATCACATCAATCAGAAACTGTCCAGTTCCTTCTAATGCTAAACACCATGACTAAAAGACCCATTTTAGTAAACTGTATATATGTGGAACGAAGGAATGGAGCGGATAAGAAGCAAAGAATGAACTAATAAATACAAATAAAGGTACCTAGAAAGGTTCTGTGGAGCCATGCCATAACGGAAGTGCTGTAGTTCCCTGAGGAACCTGTCAGTGTTTCTAAATGGGCTTAGTACGAGTTTAAGAACCTCCATTTCTATACCTATTATAGGTTTTTCCTAGAACTGCAAGTCCAAGCCAAAAACCTGAATAGGCTGCTACTGGTTTACATGACCTCACAAAAACCCTGGCTGCTTTTGCAGCTTGGTTTCCATGTATGGAGCGTATGGACTGAACAGTAGACTTGCAAATGTTAAGATACTACATCAAACTGCCCTTTTAAAAATGTGATGTTTGCATGGTATTTGCCCTATAAAGAGCTGAACATGTTTATGCTTATTTAATATAATATCTCTCTCTCTCTCTCTCTCTCTCTCTCTCTCTCTCTC
>JAVGWN010003414.1:0-10331 GCA_034552555.1 Semaprochilodus insignis | reverse complement strand
TGGCGGACTGGCAGCTTGTCCAGATCGGTCCAGTCAGACGAGGCTCAATGGGGGGAAATCATTAAGTTAACACCTTCCCTAATGTGGCCATTGTGCGCGCGCCCGAGCGACATTGTTTTTACGGCGCGAGCGCATTCCCACAGACGTACACCTGTCAAGACCGCGCGCCTGCGTGCCTGCGAGCGTGCGTGCATGTAGTAAAGGCAGGAACGGGAACTTTAAAACTCCTGTGCGGGGTACTGTAAGAGGGGCCGCACACCAGCAGAAGTTCAGAGCTGCGTCATGACGTCACGACGCTTTCGTTACACGTGTGCTGGGCGTTCAGAAGTTTGGGATCACCGTTTTTAGGAAATGAAATAGCAGAAAGTAGGGATCTATCTATCTATCTATCTATCTATCTATCTATCTATCTATCTATCNGTAGGGATCTATCTATCTATCTATCTATCTATCTATCTATCTATCTATCTATCTATCTATCTATCTATCTATCTCCGGCTGTGCTCTCTGTGCTGAGAGATGAGAATGAACTCCTCTTTTCTGCTGAAGGTCGGATTCTGGACATCCCGTGTAAAGTGTGCGGAGACCGCAGCTCGGGGAAGCATTACGGGGTGTACGCGTGCGACGGCTGCTCCGGCTTCTTCAAGAGGAGCATCAGGAGGAACCGGACGTACGTCTGCAAGTCCGGCACTCAGGTGAGCGTGCTCTGTAAAGCGTTTAGCCCTGCGGGCTGCTGCGGGCTCGGTGCGCGTGCAGGAGCGCCCGGCCCTCTCAGGGCTTCCATTACAGCTCCTAATTGAAAGATTATGGTGGGAGTGAGCCTCCTCCCGCGCCTTTGAGGGCCCTTTGGCCCGTCTAGTGGAACAGGTGTAATCCAATCTAACGCACCGGCATGACTGCGTGGATTTGGAGAGGGAGGCGGGGATGAGACTATTGGCCGAGCGGCAGGGGAGCGAGTCAATGGCCGTCATTACCGCGCCGTGTACCTGCCGAGTCTCTCTCTCTCTCTCTCTCTCTCTCTCTCTCTCTCTCTTTCCCTCTCTTGCTCTGCGGCCTGTAGTCTTAACTAGAAATAGACCTTGACATCAGAAGGCAAATATACTATCTTTCTTATTCTCTCTCTCTTTCTCTCTCTCTCTCTCTTTCTCTCTTCCCCTCTCTCTCCCTCTCTCTCCCTACCCCCTACCCCCCCCCCCCCATCGCAGGGCGGATGTCCGGTGGATAAAACTCACAGGAATCAGTGCCGCGCGTGCCGCTTGAAGAAGTGTTTGGAGGTGAACATGAATAAGGACGGTAAGCGCGAGTCTGTTTCTTCTTTCTACCTCGTACCTCGTACTGAATGAGGTTCTCTAAGCCGCGCAGGCGCTTCTTCAACAGAGCAGTTTACTTCCTGCCGTTCTACAGTACACTCTAGACTGTTTATACACAATCCATAAAGCTTTTTATTGTTACTATAATAAAAATTCTTACTCTTATTTTTGACAAAATAAGCAAAAAAGAAAAACATTATATTTGTCTGCAACCACTCCACACATTTAAATCATAAACAGTTTTTCAGTTTGTGTTAATCCCAAGTTAAACTATTATAAGATGAACATTATTAGATGATTATTAATTAATAAATCAATATCGCATCATTTTTTTCTTCTATTTAAATTTTTTTATAAATGTAATGAGGTTGTGAGTGGTGAGGTGTGGTGATTGTTTCCCTGATACGGTAATGTCTCCTCGCACTGTTGTGCTTTTGAATGTGAAGATTCTGTTCTTACCTAAAAACAAACACTGAACAGAATCAACATTATCCTCTAAAGTTAGTAAGTGGGATTTAGAAGAGTTGTGGGTGAATGAGACCCAGTAAGCTTAAACCAATCACTGAGCAACAGAGTGAAGTGTTTAGTTAAATGTTTCTTAAATGACCTGACAGAGAGTGATAGAGACATAGTTATAGTCTTAGAGAGTGACAGTGATAGCGATATAATGATAGTGTTAGAGTCATACTGTATCACTATCACTCTCTATCACTCTAACACTGTCACTCTCCTTCAGTGTAAACTCTGCAGTACTCCTGGAAACCGAAACGCACGTGTTTAACTTTGAACCTGCTCTCGCGCTCCTCCCCCAGCCGTGCAGCACGAGCGGGGTCCGAGGACGTCCACCATCCGGAAACAGGTGGCGCTGTACTTCCGAGGCCACAAGGACGTGAACGGCTCGGCCGCACCGTTTCCCGCCGCCTCCATCCCCGGACCGCCTTTCTTCACCACCGTCAGCCAACTGGACACGCACAGTCTCGAGCTCAACACGGTGGCCAGCACGCCCGAGCGCCAGCAGACCATGGTGGGCCTCGCTCAGCCCACCCCTAAAGTGAGTCAAAGTCTGCAGGCTTCTTATTACACACAGATTCGTATTAATACTTATATAGTATTCATAGTAATACACGTTATGGATGCTTAATAAATAGGAATGGTGGGTTTGTTATGGGACACTAAACGAAAAATGTTGTTTCACCTGCTAGCTAGCTAGGTAAATATGTAAATAAATAAACAAACAAACAAACAAATAAATAATTCTTTCTTTCTTTCTTTCTTTCTTTCTTTCTGTCTTAATTAATTCATTCATTCATTTATTTATTCATCTATTTTTGTTACTCTGTAAACTTGATTTTACTGACTTTACATCAGAAATTTACTAATTATGAAAAATGAACAGGTTTAAACTTAAACAGCTCTTTTGTCAGTGAACCAGACTCACTGATGGTGAACTCAAGCAGCCCAATCATCATTTGAAATAGCTCCTACTGAGTTGGCAGTACTCTACCTTCTCCAGTGCTGGTCTAGTTCTGGTCTAGGGAAACTTTAATCAGCCTAGTTGAATTAACCTCTCATTTAATTCTACTATACTGTAAATATTCTCTGTCTGCAGTGTGGATTCAAGATTCAAGCATTCATTGTCATATGCACAGAAAAACAAGTAGTTACACTGTACAATGAAGTTCTTACTCTGCACTAGCTCCTGGATGTCAGGTACAATTACAGTATAAATACTAAGTACTAAATAAAGAAAGAAAAGACTAGAGGGAAGAAAAATAGATATGTATGTATATAAATTAGGAAAATGTACAATATATATACTATTTAAGACTGAAAGGTATAAGAGCAGAGCATTTGTACAGTATGCAGTATTAGTGCAAATAAATGACAGAACTGTGTGATAGTAGCCAAGTGTTCAAGTGTTCTTATTCAGTCTACATGTATCATACACATAGTGTACATAATGCAGTATACACATAATAATACTGGTCCTCATATAGAAGAGATATACTAGGGTATGTGCTGAAAGTGCAGTCTGTGCAGTATTGGCATAAACTGTTCAAACAGGACTGTTACTATAAATGGATAGTTTCATACAGTAAAGAGCAAACGGCTGCACATTGTCTCAATTATGTCTTCACATAGTAATTATGGACTGAATAAGAAAAGTGCTTCCCAGTTCTCTTCTGCATCTGTGTGATTCTGTTCAGGTGTATTCACTACCTGACAGCAGTCCTGGCTATAGAGTGAAGTGTTAAACCTGAACACAACTGAATCATAAAAGCATGTAAGATGCACCCAAACTAACTATGTTAGCATGAGAGCGTGCTATTCACAGCAATATGCATGAATGAAATAACTGAAATGCCAGGAGTTAAATAACAAAATCAAAAAAAATGCTAAGAATGCTGGGAAACCTTTTCGAGCCAAAGACGTCAGTGTATAGCACATCTCCAAATGAACTCATCATAACCAGTTCACCTAAATAACTCAGGCATTATACTAGAAACATTATACTAGAAACAGCATGTGATACTAGACAACCTGTAATAGATATGACATCATTGTGGCATGAATAAAACCCTCATGCATCTGCTCTATGGAGTGTTCATCATGTTGAACTGGGTGACAGTCCTGTATGGTATAAGAGACAGGTTCACTCTGCACTGAGGCAATTCTTTGAGTTTATTTCTCTGCTTCCTTCTTTTGTGATGGAGTGAGCCTAGATACAGTCTAGTTCATGTAAAGAGAAAAAGCCAATAATAATAACATACTAATAATAAACACTACCTGAGTTTCTTAACGTGACCTCTGTTATCTGATGTCCCATCATATCTGACCCCTGTTCCCCTTTTTCCTCCTCCCTCAGTATCCACACGAAGTGAACGGTGCTCCTCTGTATTTGTATGAAGTGGCCACAGAGTCAGTTTGTGAATCAGCAGCGCGCCTGCTCTTCATGAGCATTAAATGGGCCAAGAGCGTCCCCGCCTTCTCCACCCTGCCCTTACCTGACCAGGTAGGCCACTGGGAGCATGATCCCAAAACACATGTACCAACCTGCAGTACAAGTAGTTGACTATTTCCTCTTGCAGGCTGTGCTCAAAACGAACTGAATGAATTAACTTTCATAGGATTACATTCATTTTTGTAGTGTTAAAATCACTTTTGTAGGGTTGAAATCAATTTACTTACATTGTGTTAAATTCACTCTTATAGTGCTGTAGTCAATTTACTTTCATAATTCACTTTTATAGTGTTAAATTCACTTTCATAGTGATAAATTCACTTTCATAGTGGTAAATTAATCCTTATAATGTTAAATTTACTGTTATGGTCTTGTAATCAATTTACTTTCATCTCATGTAATTCCCCTTTATAGTGTTACATTTATTTTATAGTGTTACTATCACTTGTATAGTGTTAAATACACTCTTGTAGTGATGTAATGCATTTTATTTCATAGTGTTTCATTCACTTTAATAGTGTTAAATTACTTTTATAGTGTTAAATTACCTCTTATAATGTCAAATTCACTCTTATAGTGTTGTAATCAATTTACTTTTATCTTGTTTAATTCTCCTTTATAGTATTACATTCCCTTTTATAGCATTACATTCACTTGTATTCACAAATTACTTTTAAAAGTGTTAAAATCAGTTCACTTGCATAGTGTTGCACTTGCAGTGTTATAATCACACTTTCTGTGTTTAATTCACTCTTACAGTGTTGGATTGTGCCTGTGCAAAAGTCATGGCACATTTTATAATTGTATATTCCCTGTTAAACTAAGTAAATACATTTATTCTCAGTATATGTGTATCAACTTTGTCAGCTAACCACACAAATGTCAGAGCTTGACTTAAGGTGGAGTAAATAACATGTAAAAGAAAAGGGCTCTTTAGCAGAGTCTGTTTTTAACAGAAGTTACTGATGTTGTGTAAAGTGAACCCAGTGAATGTAGGTTTTGGGGAGAATCCATCTCACAGCTAATGAACACTGTAATCGGTTTTTGCAGTTGATCCTATTAGAGGAGGCCTGGAGGGAACTGTTCGTACTGGGCATAGCGCAGTGGGCCATTCCTGTGGACTCCAACACTCTGCTGGCAGTTTCAGGTATGGAAAGTCACCAGCTGCTCAGTGCTCTAGCACAGACAGGTCACACAACGTGCAAACACGCCGCCTGATCTCGATGAAGTTAATCTATGCATGTGATGTTGTGGTACGGTTCCTCACCATGCTCCTCACTGCTCGTGTTCCCTCGTGCAGGGATGACATCGGACAACACGGAGTCTCAGAGGCTCAACAAGCTGATGGCGGAGATCCAGGCGCTCCAGGAGGTGGTGACGCGTTTCCGGCAGCTGCGGTTGGACGCCACAGAGTTCGCCTGTCTCAAGTGTATAGTCACCTTTAAAGCAGGTGAGGCTTCCTTTGATGAAGGAATAAATCAACGAGTAAACAAATGACCGAATGAACAAAGCGTTAATAAGCTGCTTCCTGTTGCTGTTGTGATTCCTGCACAGTTCCGACGCACAGTGGCTCGGAATTAAGGAGCTTCCGGAATGCCAGTGCCATCGCAGCCCTGCAGGACGAAGCCCAGCTCACCCTAAACAGCTACATCCACACCAGGTAACACAACCAGCAGCCTCAACATTCCTACTGCACACCAACATGCTCAGTTGTAGTGCTGGATTAACTTTAACAGCGTTGAATTCACTCTTAGTAACCATTTCACTCTTATAGTGTTATATTCACTCCTACTATGATTAGTTCACTATTGCAGAAACTCACTTTTACAGTGATCAATTCACTTTTGTAGAGTTGAATTCACTCTTATACTNGTAGAGCTATATGCACTCTTACTGTGACCAGTTCACTTTTGTAGAGTTGAATTCACTCTCACGGTGATCAGTTCACTTTTATAGTGTTACATTCACTCTTACAGTGTTTAATTCACTTTTTGCAGAGTTGGATTCACTCTTAAAGTGATCAGTTCACTTTTCTAGAGCAAAATGCACTCTTACTGTGATCAATTTTGCCGAGTTGAATTCACTCTTACAGTGATCAATTCACTTTTGTAGAGCTGAATTCAGTCATACAGTTATACAGTTATACAGTGTTGAATTCACTTTTGCAATGTTTAATTCACCATTTGCCGTTTCAATTAAATTTTCAATTTCTAGTGTTAAATTCACTTCCATAGTGCTAGAGTTTTGTACTTACAATTTCTGTGTTGAATTTGTTCTCATGGATTTGAATTCACTTTTACTCACTATTATATTGTTGTAATCATTCTTCACTTTTTCATAGTGAAGAATTTATTCTTAGGGGATTTATTTCACTCTTGCAGTTCTAAATTAGTGTTTAATACACTACATTCATTATACTATTGTTGTAATCACTTTATTTGGTGTTATTTTCACAGTGTTGAGTTCTCAATGTAGCCTCCAGTGTTAATGAATGTCTACAGATAAACACTGTAGGCATTCAATCAACACTGGACATTTTGTTTTAAACAGTACACATGACACCAAAACAGCAATTATCATTACATAGCTGACTAAGGTTGTACAGACTGACGTTATCAAGTGATTGGAGGATTGGGCTTTTATATGGCCAAATGACACACACGTGTTCTGTCATTCCTTAAATCTAAGTTTCCTTAATAATGAGCCCAATTTACGACATTCCATTCCCTCAAATCGAAGGAACGCCACTGCTTACAATTGGACTGAACAAAAGTTTCTACAGGTGTTAAAGAGTTTCTGAGTTCCTGAATCGAGTCACATGTCGAAGTGCGAAACGAAGCGTGTGGATGGGATAGAGTGTCTGTCTGTCTGTCTGTCTGTCTGACCGGGGGTCTGTTTTATTTCAGGTACCCCACTCAGCCGTGCCGCTTTGGGAAGCTGCTGCTGCTCCTCCCTGCGCTGCGCTCCGTCAGTCCGTCGACCATCGAAGAGGTGTTCTTCAAGAAGACCATTGGCAACGTCCCCATCACACGGCTGCTCTCCGACATGTACAAATCCAGCGACATATGAGAAGCGCCGTGTCCCGAAACCGAGGCACGCGGAGACCCAAAGCCGGCCCCCGGCGGGGGAAGGGGGTGAAGCGAAAGACTTCAAACCATAATTGTATCTTACGCTACGATTACCGCCATGTAACCCGAGGGTGAACGGCCACCCTGAGAGCGCATCCTACAGCAGTTCTTAACAGCAGCGAGGAGAGACGGGAGAGCATGTGGACTGGGGCTAGGACGGGTTCCCTTGTCTAAACGACACATTTCTAACCCGTTTGCATCTAATCCGCAGAGGCGCCTCTGCTGTAGCGATTCTCGGCTGGACTGATAGTTGCGTACAATCACGGAAGGACTGCTCAGTGGACAGGACAGTTTCATAGACTCTAGAAGACCAATGAGCTTTTCCAACCAATGTTTTCTCCATTTCAACTCTTTCTGTATTGCGTTTGCAACGTTCTGTCTGCGGCGGAAACCAAAAAAAAAATAAAAATAAAAAATAAGGAAAGAAGAAAGAGAGAGAAAGAGAGAGAGAGAGGTGGGGTAGCGAGAGAGAGAGGGGTGGTGGGGCGGGGCGTAGGGAGAGAGAGAGCGCCGTGAGGTCGAGCCGCGAATGGTCGCTGTCCGTTCGACGTGGTGCTGAAAACCAAAGGAGCGAAACGTGAACCGTGAACTCTGACCGTGTCCCGGCTCGTTAACGGAGAGATGTACCACACAGCAGCGGGGAGACATAACAACAGCTGCTTCTGCTGAAATGATCAAACATATGGAAAAAGACCGTTTCCGCCACTCGAAGAAAAAAAAAACATGCAGTATCTCATAATTATGACTTTCTATCTCATAATTGACTTAGCATCTCATAATTATGACTTACTGTCTCGTAATTCTGACTTTCTCACAATTATGACTTACTATCTCATAATTATGACTTACTATCTCATAATTATAACTCAATATCTCAAAATTATGACTTACTATCTTATAATTATGAATTACTATCTTATAATTATGACTCACTATCTCATAATTATGTCTTACTGTATGGCCTTTTATTCTTTTAGTGGCGGAAATGGGCTTCCATACAAACAAGAGAAGGAAAAAGGAAAGAAAAAGAAGTAAATAAAGAAATACGTACATTAAAAACTGCCTATATTGTGGTCGGCGAGAGAGCGTACATGCCAACGCAGCATGCAGAGCTTACATTCAGAGTAGTTACTAACACATGTTCACAGACATGTTCAGCACTTCGGAGGGGGGTTTTGTAGTCTGTAAATATTCCTTGTTGTAAAAAGTAATATGTTTTTTTTTTTTTTTGGTGAAAGTTGTCTAAAATAATAGAATAAATATTGAGTATTGATCTTTGGGTCCTCGTTACTGCTTATCCTTTCCTAAATCTCTTCATTCCTTTCTTTAATTTTCTCTTTTTTTTGGTCATTGGGTTGTTTGGAGGCCCAACATGCTCGAATCTGCTGCTGCAAAGAGAAAGCTCCTCCCCCCCACCCCCACCATCCCCTCCTCTACGCTCCCTCTAAACGAGGACGGAGAGAGGTTCATGTCTGGCCTGGAGTGCATATTGAACCATCGCCGATACAATGCACCCGGACCTTGAGTTAAGTTGCTGTGCCTCACGCGGCCCCCCGGTGGAGGGGGGAGTCGGGGGTTTCAAGCACTCTTTGATAAATCAAATTGCATTTTTTAATCTTCATGGGTTTTTTTTCGCTAGAGAGCAAACACAATGGAAAGAATTATGATTGCAGATGACAACGTTCAGTCCAATTTAGCTTACTCCTTTAACGTGGGGCTGCGCTGGCAGTGGAATGAGCTGCAAGGTTGCCAGAGGCAAACGAATGTGCCCTTTTGCATCTCTCTCTGTCTTCTTCATGTAAAGCCAGCAATGTCCTCCAACATATCTCAGGCCTGCACTCTTAAAAATGAAAGTGCCAAAAAGGGTTCTTCAGAGCGATGCCACAGAACAACTGATTTGGGTTCCCTGAAGAACTTTTGTCCACTTTAAAGTCTCCACATTGTAGAAAAGTTCTAGGTCAATGAACCATCTAGGAACCTTTACAGTTTGGAAAATGTCATTCTACTAGATGTGCGATTACCTTTTGCGAATATCAGTTTGTCATTATTCATCAGTTTACAGTGGACTATAGGTGTATAATCGCTTTCTACAGAACAGGTTTCACAGATACAATGTCACGGTTTAATCTTAAAGCCCTCTAGTATATCTAGAATAAAGTGTTTAGGACTTGGTTGCCAATGCCTGCTGTAACCCAGAGACATTACCTGACATATACATTTCTACTTGTTACAAGGGATCGTTTTGCCTTCTGTCTCGCCTTCAGCTTGGGCCATCAAGGGCATTCCACTTGTTAGCTCTGAAGCCTCCACAGCATCACTGCAGGCCACTTTCTAGCGCGTTGCTGGATTGGAGCAGGTTAGACTCTTATGCACACTTTAGAATTATCTCTGCTCCTGCCACCATCCAAAGTCAATGCGTTTTCAATGAAGCTAGATGACCAAGTTCCACTAGCATACACACTCAAGCTTTGAAACTACCTCCACCATGCTTCCCAGAGAAAGTGGTTTTGGATTATCTGGATTGTGAGCAGTTTCCGTTAGTTTCGATCACTCTTCATCTTCGTCTTACATGTCCATAATACTCTGTCCCATCAGTGATCCGCAGCTGAAGTGTATTTCTCTTTATTAAATTAAAAGAAATCTGAAACTGAATAAGTAGCACCACAGCCCTCAGCTAGCTCTGAATGTACTCAGCACATAGTAAAAGGGTGATATCAGGACCATCTGTATTTGTAGTAACAGATAGCTGGTTTAAAAAAATGTTTACTAGCATTGGACAGCTGCTTGAGTTTGACCAATATTTGACCACATATTTGTTCTAGAAAAGCAGAATATTTAAGTGAAGCTGGGCTACTGTGCATATCTGTGATTTATTAATTGTAACCCAATAATGGGTATGTATATATATATATATATATATATATATATATA
>JAVGWN010003413.1:0-10332 GCA_034552555.1 Semaprochilodus insignis | reverse complement strand
GCGCTTACTAAGCATAAAATATTTTAGCTGAGCTCTCTTTCATACGGAGGTCCTTAATTCTAATTCTATGCATGTATATGTATATGATCTATATGGATTTCATATTAAATAAATAAATAAAGTTCTCATGTTTAAAATAAAGAAGCCTAAATCATTTAAGCCCCACCCATTCACACTAAAGTTATAAGGAGTGTTTCAGCCTGGACCTGAAATGAGGCACGAAATACAGGCCAGCCAACCAGAACAGAGCTCACTCAATATATCAGTCTTAAAATAAAACGTCATGTAATAACGAACTGCAGATGATTTTGGAACAAACGTCCTTCTCAGGAAGCTCAGGAAAAAGCAGTAAAACACAGGAAGAATGTTGGAGTACGGGCCAATCAGCTCTGCCGTATTTACATATATCAGTCTTAAAGGACCAGTAACCATAAATAACCTAGGAAAGTCTTAGAAGTTGCAAATCTAAGACCCTAAAATACAAGTCCAGGAACGTAATGCAAGGCCACATAAAAATGATTTCTAGCTGTTTGATTTGAGGCGGGGACGGGGTGGTGGGGGGCGGGGATGGGGCGGTGGGGCGCCGGGTGGTGGAGTTGGTTAGGGATATGGGCCCTTTAAAGAACAATCAAAGGCCGTTTGGAAAATCGCAGCGGCTAAAACGCCTTGGACGTCTTCCTCCCTCCAGATAAAGACCCTTACATAAAATGATGTGCTCTCTAAAAACACTAATTACATTTTAATGATGCGCTCCAAATGTCTGACTTGTGTTGGTGAAAACCAATGAGGCCTGCGCCACACGATAATGACCGTCACTTTCTGCAGAGTCATCCCATTTAAATGTCATCATATTTATCTTCAAACTGTAGTACATTAACCGAAGAGCAGGGTTGAGCTGAACGCGGTCAGACGCCGGAGATGCGGCACTTTAGCGAATTTACAGTCCTAGGATGAAGTCCCGGACGTTCTCGGGAAGAAAGGCTTGGTTAATTGCGTTTCACCTCTGGGGGAGCGTTTCAGTTCATCACTGGTAAAGAAAACACGCCACTGATTTCTCTCATTAAGCTGCTTCCGAAACGGCCTTGACTCGCCCGCCATACCGAAGTCGGACGCTTCCGAAAACTGGAGGCGGGAAAAAAAACACCGGGTGCCTGTTTGACCTTAACACGACTAAGTGACCTGACATTTGGTTACCACTTCGGTGGTTCAATGGGAGGCACGACTGGCCTTGAGTTAATACATAAATAAGGCAGCAAGCAAACCAATAAATAAGAGCCTGAGAATTCCTGCAGAGTTTATATTCCTGGCTATCCGTGAGTGCTGAACACTCCAGCATGAGGGCTGTTATTGCAGAGCGGAAAAAAAGGTTCCCTTGATTAAAAAAAAAAAAAGCCCTTTTTTCTGTTATTATGTATTTCTGATAAAAATGACCCGCTTATCTTTGCTCTCCAATCAGAAACATGTATCTCTATTTTTTGGTTGATTTTTACTTTTATGCATCATTTGAACGCAGCAGCTGACATTTACCCTGTGTGGAAATTTCATGATGAATGGACCAACAGAAACGGCCCAAAATGGCATGGAAAAAAGTCTGGTTCCATTGACTTCCATTAAAATGATGTTAGGTTTTTGGCCTCTTCTGTAAACTTGCCATTTTGGAGATACTTGTTTGTTTTTGGACTAAGGAAACGAGTAAGAAAACGCAAGCGGCGCTGAACGCATCTAGAGGGAAGCAGCCGAGCGGGTAGAATCAATTGCTCCGAATGCACTCGAGCAGAATAACTAGCGTATACCTGGATTCATTCTTAATACCAGCATCGATTCTTTTCTTCTGCACTGAGGACCAGCTGCATTCAAATTCAAATTTGACTTTAAAATGGGACTGCCTTTTCTGTAAAGGCACGCATTTGGTACCAGCGTGAATGCGGCCTGAGATTGTTCGGTCTGAGCCTGAGCCCATTGCATCGCGTTTTGAGTCCCAGCACGACCTGAGCCTGACTCGACACAGTTCTGTTTGAACTCTGCCTGACCTGACCAGAACCACATTGTTCAAGTTCAAGTTCTGAGGCGTACCGGCCGACCATCACCAGGCTCAGATCATCAGGTTACTTGCCTCTGGGCACAAGCGTTGCCTGTAGGGCCCCTACCTGTCTACCCTGTTTTTCGGCGGTCCTTGATTTCTTTATGATATCACAGCAGGGTAGTGAAGGCTTATGCAGCTCCACAATGGCAGCATGCTAATTAACGGTGTAGGGCACGTCACTGCTATGAGGCCTTTTCCCCTCCCCAGTAGCAAGATCACCCAAAGACCAATGGAAGGTTTCGTGATAAGGACGTGGTCGATTTTAATTGTTGCACATCAGTTAAACTCAGATAGCTGAGATGTACAGAACAGCAAACGGTCTCATCCTAGGCTAAAGCCTACTGCCACAAGCATGGACACAGATGTGTTGTTCCATTTATATCTTCGCCCTGACAATGGAACGTTTGTCTCAGGCTAACATTGTAGAGGACCAGGCTGAAATTCTTGTTCAAATTTTCATGTTCCACCATAAATGGTGCAGCAGTTACCCTCCGGATTTACATGAAGCCAAATATAGAATTGTTGTCCAGTAGGCACAGGACTTAGCATAGCCTCTGACACTGAGACCTGAAAGCTACATAAGGCTAGCTTAGTGTCAATGTAAGCTCACTGGACAAAAAATGAGTCACCTTGCGTGGTAGTAACTATGCACAGACGTAGACGGTTTGCAGGTCACTACAGACCAGGGACAATGGAATGTGTATATATATATATATACATACACACATATACACTCATCATCAAAAGAATAGCTGTACGGCTATTCAGTATGGCTAACACAACATACCAGACGTCTCAGCATGGAGTTGTAGAGGTTCCTAATGGTGTCCTGTGATAATCCATCCCATGCAGCTTGAATATCCTCACACAGTTCCTGCAGATGGTGTGGTAGGGGTGGAGGTGGAGTGACACCAGGCCTTCTGGACGTATGACGTGTCACAACAAACCGTTCATCTTCAGATTCGTTGGTCGTCTCCACCAAGACAAAAGCGGGACTCGTCACTGAAGATGACCCGCTGCCATTCTGAGTCACTCCATGACAGTCTGGCACGTCACCATTGCAGTCTTTGGTGACGTTGACGTGGTGTTAAGGACAGTCGTTGTAACGGTCTGTGTGCATGTAGTCCTACGTGGTGCAGCCGTCTGCCAATGGTGCTGCACTAACAGGATGGCTCATGGAGGACATCACTGCTCGCTGGATGTCTACAATCGTGGCTGTTGGGTCAGTCAGGAACAGCGATAAGGCCCGTCCTTGCTTCCGTCATATCCACGGCTGAGCGTGAAACTTGAACCATTCGCATGTCAGACCTGCCCACAAAGTTTCATTCCTGTCGGTTGACTCCTTCTGGGTGCAGCTATGTGTGCAACCATTCTTTTGATGATGAGTGTATATGAATAAAATAACAAATAAATTAATAAATTAAGTCCTTATTTTGAAAAAATAAATATACAGACAGAATGTTGGAATACAGGGTAGCCAATCAGCTTTGTCGTATTTACATCCATCAGTCTTAAAGGGGCAGTAACCACACATTTCCACAGCGCCCAGTGAGCAGTTGGGGGTGGGATGCCTTGCTCAAGGGCACTTCAGTCATGTCCTGTCAGTTCAGAGAATCACACATGAGCATACGTCTTGACACCTGGCTTAATTAGGATGCTGCAATTGTGGAGAAACAAACGGAGGCTTTCCTCAACATGTCGTGCACATGACCACTGGGCGAACTCTATGTCAGTGTTTCTCAACCCTGGTCCTGGAGGCAACCTGCCCTGAACATTCTAGTGGGTTCCCTGCTTTAACAACCCCGCCCCGAAACTCTGCAAGGGCTTGTAAACAAGCTGATGAATTGAATCAGGTGTGGTGGGAACAGCAAGTGTCCTAAAATGTGCAGGGCAGGGTGCCTCCAGAACCAGGGTGGAGAAACACTGCTCTACGTGACATAGCCTTTTTATTGGTTGGTGCAAAGAAAGCATGCCATGAAACAAAGATGGCTGACTTTGGTTCGCCAATATTGCACCAACATTTCAGTGGTAAATGCACAATTGTTAAATAAACAGTGTGTACTTCCTCAATGTAAGACATTAGGTGTACTAGATAGCACTAAGCACCAAAACGTGGAGGTTATCTTATATTTAGGTTCACAAGGGGACCAGGCTGAAGTTCTTGTTGTTGAGAACAGCCTCATCCCAGGCCAAAGCATACTGCCACCAGCATGTACAAAGATGAGTTGTTCCATTTATACCTTCCCCTTGATGACTTGCACACACGTAGACAGTTTGCAGGTCACTACAGACCAGGGACATTGGAACGTTCGTCTCAGGCTAACATTGTAGAGGACCAGGCTGAAATTCTTGCTCAAATTTTCAAGTTCCACCTTAAATGGTGCAGCAGTTACTCTCCGGACTTACATGAGGCCAAAGCTGGAATTGTTGTCCAGTAGGCACAGGACTTAGCATAAAACATCCTAGCGCCACCTGCAGTGATGGAGTGAACGCAGTAGCAAAACAAACCACACCAGGTACGCAAGCTTGTAGCCTCACGTAGCTGCTGTTGGGTTCATGCAACCCTTGCAAACGTTATGTTGTATGACGTACGTTGAGCAGAGGTGGGTAGTAACTAGTTACATTTACTCAAGTACATGCACTTCAGTGAAGTACTGATGGATTTGTATCTGCTGAGTACTGTCTAATAGCAATACTTGAACTGCTACCCAAGTGCATTAGTGAGTAAAGGAATCTAATTTCTACACAGCTCCATCTCAGACTTTCATGTTGAGTCCTTTTTTGGGTGCTAATTTCTTTCTGTTTCTTGTTGCTGACATCTGTGCTGTTTCACATTTTTAACTTTGGAGCTTTATTATATTATTTTAGGCCAAAGAAATAATAATAATATAAAAATAGAGCCGTACAAGCTTCATTTCCTGTGCTAATGGATGCGGGATATATCCAGACATTCCAATGCAAGTTCTATAAGTTACTCAGTGCTGATACTTTTGTACCTTTACTCATGTTATACTTATTTTTACTGATATCAATACTTTGAGTATTCATGTAGGCTGCTCTACCCACCTCTGATGCTGAGACCTGAAGGCTACATAAGGCTGGCTTAGTGTCAATGTAAGCTCACTGGAGTTGCTTGGTAGTAACTCCAGGCTCTGGCAGATGGCGCTGCACGAGGACAATGGAGCTGTAAATACCTGCGGGGTGTGAGTGACGGGATCAATAGATTGAGAAGAGGTGGTACAGTGCAGGGAATGTCTCGTTCCATGTGTGGAAAATGGCTCCAGAGCAGATGTTAATGATTGGCTAAAAGGAGTGACTGCATTGAGCGTGCCAAAGACCATAGTGTGAAGGAAGTCTGCAGGTGTAGTGGCTAAAATTCCAGGCTAGTTACGTGCACTGTAACTATGATAACAGGTTGAGTCTCGTCCTGTTTTCTTGGGGGTGGTGTGATTTTTTGGGGGGTGGGGGTCATTGTGGTTGCCATGTGCTGGACTAGACAAAATTCCAGGGTTAAATTTGGATCCCAGTCCAGCGTGAATCGATCCAGTGTTTTATTTCCTGTGCCTCCAATTTGTCACAAACGTGGGCCTTTTGGGGGGCCTCCAGTTTGCCAGCCTAAAAACCCCTTTCAAGGTAAGCAGATGGGAAGACCCTGATCTGAGGCTGAACCTGGTGTGAGCACTTGGGTCCTGCCGGGTTCTGACAAATATCTCAAGCTCTCAGAGGAAATGGAAATGATTCATAACAAGGTTGGTATTTGGATGAGCGATAGATGGGTCATTTGATTGGCAGAATGGGGGGTCAGAGAGGGGTCACAGGGTTTGAAATGGTGAGTGTCTTTGTTTGAATGAAGACTATGTTGGTGTTTCATGTATCAAGGTGACTTTAAAGGTGATGTATGTTTGTTTGTCTGAGAATAACAACAGCTCTTCAATAAAAGCAACTTTTCAAATATGCACAAACTGTGTTTGTCAAGCTTTGTCCCGTTCTGCGAGTTCATTATTGGCATTTGATATGACTTTCTCTCAGTCCACATGGTTCTTAGCGCTAGATTCTAGATTTATGCTACTGTACCATCCTTACTGCATCATTTATGCATAATCAGTGTGTAGGGTTCTATGAGCTCTGCGATGAGCAAACTGGAATCAGTTCACCATGTTTTATATTGAAAACCACAAACATTAAAAATATACGGACGCTCAGTAGGACCACTCGACCAGCATATTGTTAATACAGCCTCAGAGCTGACTGAATGGCCAGTAAGCATTAATTCAATGTATGTTTGGATCTGCATATTCTGAAAGAACCCTATATCATGCAAATCTTTTCCTACACTGTAAAAAAAGTCCTAATCCTAAACAAAATTAACTTTGGGAGTTGTTAGATTGTAGACATCGACCTGGTCTCAAAAATGAAAGTTGAGTTGTAGAAATCCTATCTATCTATCTATCTATCTATCTATCTATCTATCTATCTACTCTCAAAAGTAAGCTTTGGGAGTTGTTGTGTTGTAGAAATCCATCGGTTCTCGAGAGTGAGCTTTGGGAGTTGTTGGATTGTAGAAATCGACCTACACCCAATTCAATTCATGTTTAGCCCTGGTTCAGAAATACAAATACAAAATACCAAACACCTTTTTTTCCACCCTATTTTATCCTATTTCTATTTCTCTTTTCAGAAATTATGCTCTTGAATTAATTCCATCCATCATCAAAAGAACAGCTGCTCCCAGAAGGAGGTGTGGGATTGCAGTGCTGTTGGGAAGGAAGATAAAGGTTACCAGGATCAATAACTGATGATACATTTAGACTGATATGATCAGTATTTATTGAGCTACACATACAGAAGTAGTGTCTTTCAGTATGGCGTCGGGTCGTCATGTTTGCTAACCCAACATACCATTGAAAATGAATGGGATGGAGACGTACACGCCCATCTACTGTACTTCTGCTCTACCGACTCAGGGCAGACCCCCGAGCACAAATCCAATGTTGGTCCAACCCGTACTCATTCGCTTGTCTTCTTTTCTCCATCCCTCCTTCCTCCTATAGAGTCCCATTTATTTTAACGCCCATTCAAACCCTACTGTCTCTATTAACCTACAGACACCAAACTGCATGTGTTCACTCGGGGCAAATCCCCAAACTCTAATCCAGAGACAAACTGACCCGCACTCCTCTATATGTTGTTTATTCATCCCTTGTTCCTCCCATAGACTCCCATTTATTTTTAGCAACATCTTAGCAACCTTAAGCTCTGCAATCACTCTGCCTTTTCTTCAGGAAGTGCACTTTTCTGGTTTCGTTTCCTGCTGTTACTGAAAGCTTTGTTGAGCAGGTTCAAAGATGAAAATGGCCTTTTCTTATTTGTTTGTGTTGTTTTCGTGTTTCTTCCAGCAGTAGAAATGAGTGAAATCTGAAATTAGAATAAAAATCAGTAAATGGAAAACAGACGGACAGAATTAATAGGGCCTCAAGGAAGTACTGCCTCATGATCCACTTTCTGGAAGTGCTTGGTTTGTATACCGGTCCTCAAATGCAGTATAGAGCGCTGGTGAAAGCTGATGTTTGACACAGCTTGAACTTTATTCAGCGCTGAGGCTTTTTATCCTCTTGTATTCTTATCATGCACAGGTATCGACAGCGGCCAGGTAGCTCCCGTCTCATCATAATGACCCTCTTGCAGAGCCCAATCTGTTTTTTATTTATTTATTTATTTATTTATTTATTTATTTTGGAAGATGAGAGAAAGGGGGGCCGGCGCTGAGAAGATCAAGCACTCCATTCCAAAACATTCATTTTGTCAAGAGGGCTCTGAATGTGCGTTTGGAAATAGCGGCATGAGCTGAGATTCCCATTCTGAAATATCTTTCCCTTGTTTTCAAACACGTTCTCCGTGCCGTATCCCAGAGAGCTGTCTGGAATTTGGCGTCCAATGCTGTTAAATGCTGCCGTGACTTAAATCATGCGGATCGTATACGGTAAAAACATCCCAGGAGCATGTGGGCAAATGCGATCTTGGCTGAACATGAAGCTCCACTATCAGCGCGTGCAGATGATAAGAGAATGTGTGAAGGTGCAGTTTGTGTGGATGTGCGTGAGGTTCATGTGGCTCCAGCTGCCCTGCCCCCACACCTCTCCCTGGGAGGCCACACCGAGCTTTTAGCCCAACCACCCGCTCTCTGGAGAGGCTCCGACTGTCACAAAATAGAGCCAGCGCTCAGCTGATCAAGAGCGTTTGTTCTACATGCCGCATGTGCCGCTTCGCTGTGTGTGGAGATATAGACGGTGGATGTGGAGGCCTGCTGTTGTTCATGCTTGATCTGGAACATCCTGGGATTGGATGGCCTTAGAGAAGCCCATATGACTGTCTTCAAGACTTCATTAAAACAAGCTTGTTCCCCGAATACGCTTAAGCCCAGAGCACACTGGCCCAACGTTCTCCAACTCCAACCAAATCCAAACACTGGGCTGGTGTGCCGTACCTGCCTCTAGAACAGGGGTGCCCAAACTTTTTGTCTTGGGCTGAAGTTCAAAGTTTGTGGCGTGCTAAAATTCTTTTAAGTCCAATTACCTCACAAACCACTTTTGGCCAGCACTGTTCTAGAATGTTCTCCCACAGGAGAAATAAGGGGAGAACTTTTTTAGAACTGTTTGAATAGGGGGAATACGGACTTGAGGAAAATATGGACTTGAGGACAACATTCTAGAACAGTGTGAACAGGGGGCAATATTCTAGAACAGTGTTCAGTGTGAATGGAACAGAATATTCTAGAACAATGCAAATAAAGGAGATATTCCAGAACAGTGTGAATTGGAGAGATTGTTCTAGAACAGTGTAAATAGAGGAGAAAATATTCTAGAGCACTGTGAATGGGAGCGAGTATTCTAGAACAGTGCAAATAGAGGAGAATCTTTAAGAACAGTATGAATGGGGAGGAACATTCTAGAACAATTTAAATAGAGGAGAAAATATTCTAGAACAGTGTGAATAGAGGGGAATGTTCAAGGACAATGTGAGGAAGAGAAAGTATTCTAGAACAGTGCGATTCAGAATGTCCTCCCTATTGGAAGTATTCTAAAATGCTCATCTCTAACCAATTTGAACTGGAGGAGAACTTTCTAGAACAGAGAGTGAATGGAAGAGAATGATTTAAAACAGAGTGAATAGTTGAGAATGTTCTAGAACAATGTGAATAGTAAAGAATCTTCAAGAATAGTGTGAATTAGGGGAGAGCATTCTGGGACAGACTGAATGGCAGAGAACATTCTAGAACTGTGAGTAGATAAAAATGGTCTAGAGCAGGGTGCATGGGAAGAACACCCTGAACAGTTTAAAAGGGGAAGGCACTTTAGAACAGACTGAATGGGAGAGAATATTCTAGAACAGTGTGAATGGGGAAAACATTCTGGAGCAGTCTGAACAAGGGGAGAACATTCTAGAACAGTTTCAATAGGGAGAATATTCTTAAACAATGTGAACAGGAAAAAAACATTGTAGAAGAGTGTGAACAGAAGAGAACACTGTAGAACAGTCTGAATGGAGGAGAGCTTTCCAGAGGAGTATGCTGGAGGAGGACATTCCAGAAAAGTGTTAATCTAGAAGATCATTGTAGAGACCCCCAACACTGACAAACAGTCACAGCACATTGACACATTGTTTAGGGTTGTTGGTGTTTGATGGAGGACATTGCGTCTCTGTGTGCAGGGCACAAGTGTGCAGATGCGAGAGAAAATTCTAGAGCAATGATTAGAACATTCTAGAATGGTGTGAATATGGGAGAACATTGTAGAACAGTGTGATATGGGCATGATATAATGGAATGAATGGAGGGAAACGTTCTAGAGACTCCCTACATGCAAATCCTTGCTGGTCTCTGCTGGAGAATATTGGGTTTATGCTCACGGTTTCAAACCAAGTGTTAAAAGAACCCACACGTCATGTGAAGAGTGTATAGCAGTAAAAGCGTTTACTTAGAACCCTGCGTCTGAACCAAGAACCATTATTTTAAGGGTGTTGCCGTCAGGATCGGTGCATTGTTGAGCTGTTGAGGCAGAAAAATGCTTTCCATGGAGCGCTGCAGGTCCTGAGGTCAAGTGGATACTCTTAGATTTATTTGAATACGTCAGTTATAGAACTGCTCTATCCCTCCCTCTCTCCTTCTCTCTCTCCCTCTCTCTCTCTCTCCCTTTCTCTCTCTTTCCCTCTCCCTTTCTCTCTCTCTCCCTCTTTTTCTCTCCCCCCCCCTC
>JAVGWN010003410.1:0-10333 GCA_034552555.1 Semaprochilodus insignis | reverse complement strand
GAGAGAGAGACAGAGAGAGAGAGAGAGAGAGAGAGAGTGCGAGAGAGAGAGTGCGAGAGAGAGAGAGAGAGAGTACGAGAGAGAGAGAGAGAGAGAGAGAGAGAAAGAGAAAATGGAGAGAAAGGGAGGGGATGGGGAAAGTGTAAAGGTGCAAAAGTTACAGAAAGAAAAGAAGGCAATGAAAATGGTTCCAAACAGAATCAAGACACATGCAATACTAAAAGATGTTTGATAATGCCAAAGATTAAAAGGACAATGAAAAGAGGGGATGATTGAGAAGGTGACCGAGATAAAGAGAGAAACAGAGGGAGGGAAAGAAGGATTTTCACAGCATACCCATGGAGCAGCACTAACACATGGACACAGGGCTCCACATCTACCCGAGCCTAGAAAAAGAGCTATTCAAATGGCTCTAAGAATTTTAATGAAGCCAATAAGGAAGAACCAGTAGGTGATTTGAGAGACCAGATTGGGAATTACATGGGGTAAAGTTGGCTCGACATAGATCTGTAGCCCAGGTGCAAAAACACAAACTTCAAAACACAGCAAGAACAAAGATGTGTATTGTGATCATCTGAACTACTGTATTGTCATTTTATCAGATTTGAAAGATTAAATATTCAAAAAGGTGCTCAAGTGAGTTGAGGTGTTTAACACTAAGGCTTTTAACTGCATGCTGTACTCAAGACAATTAAGCTGGCATTTATAAAAAGCAGAGGTCATGTAACTCATGCAGTGCTACAATCAAATATAAAATGGGTTTGTCTTTATCTGCTACAAAGTTATAGGGAACGGATTTCCAGCTGACTGTGGGTCAAACTGTCAGCAGTTTGAATCAAGCTTTCGTTTCTATCCTGTGTGGTAGAGGACAAACGCATGCATGTGTGGTGCTTGGCTGTACTCACTGCGAGGTACTGTGGGCCTAGTGAGCTGAGACCAGTTATGTTTCCCCACATGGAGGCAGCATTGAGTTGCTGCATCTGCTGTTGCAGCTGCTGTGCCATGCGCTTCTGTTCCTTATCCTTCTGTGTGTCTGCGAGCTTCACCACGATAGGAGACGAACAGCCCTGGTAGAAAACACATTTTTGGTAACCACCTTACAGGACCATGCAAACATTTGACTTCAGAGACAGTCAAATATAGGACTGAAAGAAAGAAAGAAAAAGAATGTTAATGTATTGCAACATGTGAAGGAGTTAAGACTCATTTACCTCCATGGTCTGTGACTGGTGCATGGATTTAATGGCAGACTGAGCCATCTGTCTGGCTGTGAATGTGACAAAGGCACAACCTAGAAAGAGAGAGCAAGGTAATGGATGATACAGGAGACAGTTTCCCTGTCATAGTCATGGAATTTCAATTTTATCTAATCCAAGTCTGTGCTTCTCTTTTAATGGCATATGCTATAGAGTTGGCTAGCTTGAACTCACATTCAGTAGATCTACGTATACAGGAAGACAGACAGAAATAGCAGGGGGTAACACCTTTAACTGAAACCAATTTATTTCTACATGATGAAATGGTTGATACGTCAGCAAGTTATTGATTGTGTTAGATGAGAAACACTCCATTATGGAGAATCTTGCCGAGTTAGAATTTCTCACACTAATTGGAATCGTAAACACGCATCTGAGGAGTATAATGGGTCTAACAGCCCTTTCTCCTTCCTTATTACACAGTGGTTATGAATATGTGACCGGGGCAGGGAGACGTTGTTTACAGTAACAAAGCATGTTCACTCCCAGCAGATATGCACAGGGCAAACCAATCCATGATAAACATATTCTTTTAAACACTGGATTGTAAATAAAATGGGCATGTTTGTATTTTAAACACCACAACTCTATAAGCCCACAGCTCTGTACCACTGTTAAGTGGAAAAAAAGCCCCATCAACAATTAAATCACATAGAAATTTACAACATCTGTATTCTTGTTTTCTGTAATTCCTGCCTACACATATTAAACCTGACAAACTGACTCAAAAAAGTGAGCTATTCAGAAGAGAATGTTCCATATTCTAATAAGACACAAAATATGCTTTTTTCATGGACCCTGTACAGTTTTTGACACAGGGAACGATAAAAGAAGAAAACGGGCAGAATTTCCTTAGCTGACTGCCACAACGTCTTCAGTACTCCCAAAATGGGAAAATTAACACTGTATAGGCTATATATCGTTTAGGAAAACAGCAAGGAGAGAGAACAGGGCAAAAACAAAATAATTAAAATGGGTGACATTTTAGATTGGTGAAACAACGGAGTTTCAGCTGTTGATAAAACCACTGTGCTAACTGTTTGGAATCATTTAAAGTCTTAACAGTTCAAACTGTAGACACCTTCATACTTCAGCTCAGCATATCTGCTGGGTCGCTTTGGTCAGTTTTGCATTTATTTTGCTATTTTTCTGAAAAGTGTTTCTGTTTACAGGCTATACTGAATTTGCCTCACCACGGCTCAGTCCGTCAGGTCCTCGGAGAATGCGGCACTCCTCGATCTGACCATATGGTGAGAACATGAGCCGAATGTCGTTTTCGTTGCACTTCTTTGAGATCATCCCAATAAACAGCTTCCTGTCTTCTACCGCTGAGAGAGGAAGAAAAACAAAAAAAAATTATTTTATTGACACACACACACACACACACACACACACACACACACACACACACACAAATACAGAAAGCCATTACACACTTACAGTTGTTCTTCTCACTGTCTGCTGGCTTCATCTGAATGGGATGATGCATCTGCCACAGAAGAGTGCATATCAGCCATTATGACCTTTACTCACTCAACTCTTACTGTTGCCCATTCATTATCTTTTATAGTTTATAGTCTACTCACCCCTGGAAGAATTTTCATGTTGTGAAGGGCATTTTGTGCTTCTAATGCTGATTTACGTGTGTAATATGTGATAAAACAACAACCTGCAAAAAGGAAGAAGAACTTGGGTACAAACAAACAAACAAACAGACAGACAAAGAAACAAACAAACCAACCAACCAACCAACCAACCAACCAACCAACAAACCAATCTGTCCATAGCTCACCAGCAACAATCAGTATCACATCACATGACACCACAGAAATGACCAGTTTGGGACTAATTAGATTAATCATAAAAAATAATTAACTTATAAAAGGTAAACCTAAACATTTGTCAACCTTTAACTACCAGCATTACCCGACTTAACTGACAGTCTAACCTTTGCTCTGTGGGGGGTTTTGACTCCTGTCTCGGAGGACGTTAATTTCGTAGACGGCACCGTAGGGTTCAAACAGCTCCCGCAGCTGCTCCTCTGACCAGGCCCGCGGGATCTGACCCACAAACATCTTTATGGCATCGATGTCTGGCTGGTCCGGGTGGTCCAGTGTCCCATTCATCTTCTTGGTTCTGAAGAGAAATGGAAAAATTCTATTCAGATCACCTTTGGCTCATGAAAAGCACCAAAGTAAATATTTTAATGGCTTTTAGACATTTTTGGTATAAAAGTAGGAGCCACGCGGGACATTTGGTTTACTTGACAGCTGAAGCATATGGGTTAAATTCAGTTGGCAGTACGACTGACGGTTAGGCCAGGGTGTTATCATAACTATACCTGTTTTATCCTTTTAAAAAAGCCCTTTTTTTTTTTTTTTTTTAAATATACTTTCTGTGGAACACCTGGTCGTCTGCAGGTGTAACATAAGCCAATAAATTACTGTTTCAAGAGAACAGCATGACAAATACTTTCAGTGTTGCACATTAAATAGCCCCGTCAACGACAAACTGTCACACAGGGCTACCAAAGGCTACAACTGCATTGAATGTAAAAGTGGCCCAAATTACATGGTGGAAATAATAAACAAACAAACAAACCGCACACGTACAAACATGGAGAAACGGATAGCTTTAATTTCAATTTTCACCCCTTTGCTAGGGTTTCTTTTTCCTAGCAGGTAAAAACATCCTTTGGACTTTTTTGTGCAAAGTAAACTTTAACAATTTAAACAGGCCAGTTGTTGTTTGTACCTTAAGCTTAAAGCTGCAGTTTGCGCAGCTCATTTTGATGTGTGAAAGGGGCCTATTAATCTAAATGAAAGCCAGAGAACAACCATGTTGGCTGAATGAGTGTGAGATAGTTTAAGAGCATGGCTGACATAAGTCACATTATAAAGATAATGTGAATGACCAAAAATGACGAAAAATCAATAAGTAGTACTCGTGCCAGTCTGAACAAACAGAACAGAATCTATGACGGTGCAGCAGTTATTCTATTACGCATTCATTGTTCCGCTACAGGAAGAGCATTTATTCACATTCTTTACATTCTAGACAGTACATAAGCACTAAAAAGGCTTATGAACATGCAATGATGTATACTCTAATCAATTCTGAAATACTCTCCCTAAAATATAATTTCATGTCAGAACAACTAATGGTGGCTGTTGTGGTTGATATTTAAGCCATAAAACTTAAATATCAACTTATCGAACTAGGCTTTATTGTCAAAAGATTAAAACTATGACTCTAAAGCACAAACCCTCTAACGAACTCAGAGCAAGTCCAGCTAGTTGGAGGGGCCGTTTACACCGTGAGCAGAGTTACTGGAAGGGTCATGATGCAAATGACAGACATCCTTAGGACGGTCTTAATGAACC
Source organism: Semaprochilodus insignis (assembly GCA_034552555.1). Lineage (NCBI taxonomy): Eukaryota > Metazoa > Chordata > Actinopteri > Characiformes > Prochilodontidae > Semaprochilodus > Semaprochilodus insignis. The sequence goes on along the minus strand of JAVGWN010003410.1, from coordinate 5,694 downwards.
AATGACTGGACATTACACATGAAACAGCTCATAGTACGACACCTGCATTGTCAATCCTTGCTCTCTTGCAGCTTTGTCTCATATCTGACAGGCTGTAGGCTGTTTTTTTTTTTTTGTTTTTTTTTTTTTTTTTACAGTTCATGTTCATGTAGTACTAGGCTAAATTAGCTTCACTAAGTAGCATCAGCATTGCACTGAGCAACTAGTCATATGCCCCTTCTAGAGCTACACAATCAACAGGTTTGTGGCTATGGATGTCTATTTATTTGGCACGCTTATATCACAGTGATGACTGCCGCAGTCTTAGGCTTAGAAAGTTTGGCTGTTAAAACAGATTTGATACTAGTAGGTACTCAAGGTCTCAGAACCAGTACTGGGAAAAAAAAGAAAGTATCATGCCACCTCCAGTCCAAACTGAAGTCGTTTGCTGGAGTTAGGAGTGAGCGATAAAATTATATTTTATAATTATCACAACTAATTTCACAGTGACAAGTGCCTTTTCTAGGCATATTGTGGATACTGTCAGTACTTAAAGAACAATGGCTACTTGATTCACTATAAAAGGAGCTTTATTAGGCCTGTTTAACTGGATTTAGTGCAGCAATGTTTGTAAAACATTCAATAAAAAAAAATCACTGCAGTTGTAGGTTTATTATTGTATTAATATTGTACTTCTCATATGTGGCATTACAGGTTCTATTATGTCTATTACAACTTATTTATTCTCAGAAAAACTAAATATCTTGATGCATATTGTGCATGGTTAAGCACCTTTGTGGTACACACAACTACAGCAAGAAGGGACAGCAAGAAGGGACAGCAAGAAGGGACAGCAAGAAGGGACAGCAAGAAGGGACAGCATCCCTGCACACTTCAATTTAATGCATAACTGTTCACAGCAATGCCTTAAATGATACTTTGCATCAAAACGGACAAGTAAATCACGTGTCAGCATAAGCCAAGAATTGCTTTGTAATTACAACAAAATATTGAGTTTTTCACCAATGTGACATGAAATTAAATTTAACAGCGAAACTGTTGATGTCAAAGCCTAGACTGGACAGGGTTGAGGTTACTTTGACAGACAATCCCATATAGAACTCCCTGACAAGCCCACTAAAACACCCCTCAACATTTTTTAAACCTCCTGCTCTGAACTACCAGGATCATAGCATCCCATTATGCCTTCAATGTTGTTATCTCCCAGAATCTCGCACTGCCCAGTATTAAATGTCTGAAGAGAAGGAAACTCTGGTTAATGTGATTGTAATGGACAGGCGTGAAGCTCCCAATCCATCTGCAGCATCAACTGAGCCGTGACGTGACAGACTACTTTAAAGTACACCCAAATGGTGTAGCAGGCACAGGCTTTGCAGAGCATAGCTGACAGCTAATAGCCAGATTAATGGAGTTCATTGATCGGCAAGAGAAACAGAATAAATCTTCCCCTCTGTCGATTCTCTGGCAGAAGGAACTTGTTCAACAAGCAGATTACACAGGATTGGGAAATCTTGGAAGACAATTACACATGACAGTAGCTTGGTGGGGACTAGCAGGTTAACACTTCGACTGAACAAAGAAGGTCAAGTGTCTGAAACCAGTCTCTAAACTTAGCTCTTTATGGTCTTTATACTTTAGGCTTGTGTCAGTGGAGCACTGATTAGGAGGAATTACACCACCCCTACAGTCAATGGAGCTGTAGGCCCACTGGCTGAGGTAGCACTACAAGCAAACTATGGTGCTGGTTTGAAGCCCTGTTCAAAAAAACTAGCTTTTTTTCAGTTAATGGTTTTGCTGGATGATGGACAGAAAGCTGCACTCTGTATTTATTGGGTGTAGGGCCCAAAAAAGCTGCTTGTTTAAATCTGCCAATAACAGTAAAAGTATTTTATCAGTTTCAGGGTGTAGAACCAAAGTGTTCATGTGCTACCGTTCACTTAATCCTTTCTCAATAGATGGATTTTTTTGAGCAGGTTTAAGTGTTTATATAGGACTGGATTCAAACCAGTAACTAATGTTACTCATTCCTTAGATTCTTTATCTTGTTCAATTTTTTGTTTACAACCCCATTAAAATTCCAATTCTTAGCTGTCACATCACATACTTTACATATCAAAAAAACAGCATTGCTCAAAATGGAAAAGAGTAAACAACAGTTTTTGTGGAAGAACACCAGATTAGGCAATCAAAATGTAGAGTGAACACATTATGCCATCACACTGAGCATGCTTAGCTAACCTTGCCAAGGAGACCACACTGAGCATAGTTGGCAAGTGTTTTGTGCCAAATCACGTCCATGTGGAAATGCCACTGGAACCCTTATTCTCTGTGCTTAGCACAAGTTGGAAAATAGGCTTGTGACAGGTTCATTTGAGCTGGTCACATCGGCACATCTTATACAGTGATGAGTCTACCCATACACAACAAGACAACCACAACACCATTTTGTATTGCAGTGTGAAGAAAGGTTACACACAAAACTATGAAAATGCAAAACCAGCAGAAACAGGGACCTCTTAAGGAGAACACAAACAAAAACCTGGACTGGATGTAGTCAGCACTTCCTGGTCCCAATCAGGACTTAAGTGACCCCCTAAAGTGTCCCCCCCTTGTAATTTGCAAGGCTTGGCTTAAAATGAACAGCATTAGGAGCAAAAGCTACATTGGAAACATCACCAAAGCAAAGTGGTCAGTTCCTTAAATCACTGACCAAGTCCTAGAGTACTACACACTGAAGCAAAACTTCAACACGGTGTGCATGTAGTCCTGCGCTGTGGAGTCGTCTGCCAATGGTGCTGGCACTAACAGGATAACTCACAGAGGACATCACTGCTTGCTGAATGTCCACAAGCATGGCTGTTGGGTCAGTCAGGTACAGCGAGAAGGCTTGTCCTTGATTACGTCATATGTGCAGCCGAGCGTGAAACTCCAAGCATTCTCATGTCTCACAATGTCAAACCTACCCACCAAGATTCATTCCTGTCTTCTGGGTGCAACTACTTGTGCAACTATTCTTTTGACGATGAGTATTATTTTGAGTACCAACTTTTTTATACTTCTCTGTGTGTTTTGAAGCATTTAACAGTCAGTAGTGATGATTATTGCATTTTTGAAGATTCTGAAACCTACAGCGTCTCCCACTGCTACTGCCATTCTGCAGTCATTAAATGCTTAAAACCTCTATGCTGACTCAAAAGGTGATTTGGTATACCTTTGGCATGGAAAAACTAAAATTGAACAGCTGGGCAAGATACCACTGTTCCTTTACTAATACTGAAACCAATATTAATACAGAGCCAATACTTTTACTTTAACATCTGCCAAGCTTTAAAGCTCCAGGGACAGTAAAATATTAATAATGCTGGCATATTAAACTTATGTTTCTTATATTAAACATCAGGCAAAGCTTGAATTAAAAAATATGATGGCTTAAAACTTATCAGACCTATCAGACAACTGTGTGGGTGTGGCTAATAAACAGCCTGATTGATAGCTCTCCATTCAACACTACTAGCCTGCTCCGCCACTCACATAGAACCAAACTATACAGCTGTTATGTGACAGAAAATGGACGAAAAGTCATGGAAGAACAGCTGGAACTGAGGGACAAAAGGACGGAGCATTGCTGAAGGAAGAGACAAACAAGCACTGACAGATGGACGGAGGAAACCACATGCTAAGGAATGGATGATCAGATGTACACACAGATGGATGAACAAATTAACAAATGAAGAATGAAAGAAACAAATGGGTGGATGAACAAACGGACAGCAACACAAATGAAAAAATGAACAATGTTTATGGGAAAAAAATGAAAAACGGGCAAAATAAACGAAAATAAAACAAATGAACGAGCAACAGACAGGTAGTCTAGTTCACTTGTTTCCAGTTATGCTAGGTTAAAAGTTGCTCTGATTCTCAAACTGTTTTGTGTGGGTGGGGCAAAAGACGTCACCGTCATGGTTGGTTAGGAAATGCTTTCAAAAGTGTCAAGGATTACACAGTTCACACTGAGGGGAGAGAAGAAAGCTCAAGGGACAAAAACAATAGTCACCTTGCGTGTTTAAGGTGGCAGTAACTTTAGGCTCCTGCAGATGGCGCTGCACGAGGATGATGGAGTTATAAATACCTGCGTGGTGTGAGTGACGGGATCCATAGACTGAGAAGAGGTGGTACAGTGCAGTGAATGTCTCGTTCCATGTGTGGAAAATGGCTCCAGAGCAGACGTTAAAGATTGGCTAAAAGGAGTGACCGCGTTTGGGTGTGCCAAAGACCATAGTGTGAAGGAAGCAGCTGAATCTGCAGGTGTATGGAAGAATTGTGCCAGGGAAGGCATCCACCAAATCTGGCCCGACTCTGACAATTCTTTGACGGAAACATTCAGGTAGCCTACATCCAGAAACTTCCAGTCCATGTCAAATCAAATTCTGGCTGTTATTGGTGCTTGTGGAGGTATTACACACTATTAGGTATGTTTGCCACAGGTGACTAATTTTTGCCTGGTAAGCGCAAATGTGTCATTTATTGATTACTGGAACATTATTCAAAAGGGTATACTTGGCACACCCTTTGCCTATAACAACAAGACTAACCTAATTAGGAAAGAAAACGGATTTAGGTTCCCTGGGTCTTCAAAATGTGCCAATTTATTAAAGTGTTCCCCTTTAAAGTCTACTTAAACGCTCTACTACACCACAGGAAGAAACGCACAGCCAACATCACTGCATCACACAGTGCAAGAGTGTGCTATTTAGGGATATATCTGTTACAAGATCTAATTAGACCCATTAATTTGTTCCCCTTCCTATTGCCGTTTGGGCCCAGCCTCAATATCTACTTCTACGGACCTGCCATCTCTGCTGAACGTAACTCATGGGAACACTTTGCAGTGAATAATACAACGGCCTATTACTGTTTACATACAGAGACAAGTCATTCCAGTTCTGGAGAGTTATATTTAAAATCTGTTGCAACACTGTGACCAAAACAGTAGAGGCTGTCCATATATAGTCAGCAATGTTGTACTGTACATAAGCAAAATAAATAAAGGCACAACGCATTATCACTTAAACCTCTTGAATGAAAAACTACGGCTGTGTGCTTACAGTCGTTCATGGAACTTGAAGATGTGCTGTAGCTGCTGCTGAATTTGTAAAGTCTTTCCAAAATTGGCTTTACTTCGTTTGGCAATGTGCTGTATGCAGTCATTTCATCCCTGCTCAGCTGTGAGCAAACAGGCATCAATCAGAAAGAGGCGTCAGAGTTGATATAGAAACCATGCTCCTACTTTCAAAGTGTAGTTCTGGACTTGTAGCTCACACTATACTGTTAAAGAAATTAGTGTACAGTAAAGTTATGGGAACTGTTCGTTTCAAAGACACAACTAGCTAGCTCCAGCAAGCGGGTCAAAACTAGTCAAATACATTCTTTATATAGAGCATTATGGCAAGTACTGCTTTCTCTTCAGAGCCCTAATTTACTGTTTGACCTCTGCCAAATTTATCAGCACACCATTAAAACGGCTACATGTGAGTGGAAGTAGACACCGCTGTACTTAGCAGGAACTCAGATTAATCAATCAATACCTAATCAGATGTCATCAAGTTGCCTATAGGAGCTTTCTCAACTGGTGGGCAACCAACCACCAGTGGGCCATGAAGAACATTCTAATGGTCCGCAGGCCCACTCTCAGGT
>JAVGWN010003408.1:0-10334 GCA_034552555.1 Semaprochilodus insignis | reverse complement strand
GAATGGAGTTTAAGGCTGAAATCTTCTCCACACTATCATAAACAGCGTCTCAGACATCAGGCAGCGTATTCAGAACCACCTCATGTAGGAACTTTCTGTGAGGGAGCTTTTAGAGGGGGACGTCTGGTTACCTTCACCACCATTGTGAACAGTTCTTGCTGTATCTAGAACCCAGAGTTTTACACCAAACCACTCTGAATAGGAACAATTCACAGCTTGTGTTATCTCCATAGAAAAGCTCTGACCAATAGAATTTGCCTCTCTGTAACAGCCACATATGAGCCTAAGGTCCCCCTGTCCAATGCCAACTGTTAGCTAGGGGGGTATAAAGCCCCCCAGCATTGGACTGTGTGCTCTGGAATAATGGAGCTCCCTCCAATACCTTTGGGATCAGATCCAGAACTGATCTTCCAACATCAGTACCTGACCTCACTAATGCTCAATCAAATCCTCACAGCAATGTTCAACGTCTGTACCTGACCTCACTAATACTCAATTAAATCAACATCTAGTGTGCAGTCTTCCCAGTACAGTAGAGACTGGTGCACAAACTCCCCATTAATACCTTCACTGCAGAAGATACAGGTGTCCACAAACATCTGGACATTAGTGTAGCTCCTTCGCTTCATCCTACGTTGCAGGTGGGAGAGCGCCAGCTGCCCTCTGGAACTGAGGTCAGTCTGCGTTAATGGATGAGTTATTAACGCTAGTGGGCGGAAAGTCATCTCTGGGCCTGAATAAGAAGCTGAGCAGATACCTTCTCCAGCTGCTCAGGCTGTTCATGTCCAGTCCCATTCCAGCATGGGGAAAGGTTTCTACGTTAGCAAGACCCTCGGGGTGGTGGGGATCGTGCTGGGTGCCGGAGCGGTGGCCACCATCATCGCTCTGTCTGTGGTCTACTCTCAGGAGAAAGCCAAAAACAATGAGGTGAAACCAACCGAAGGTACAACCGTGACAACTGTCCGTCCGTCTGGCACAACAACTGCACCAACGACAGCTCCATCCAATGAGCTGTGGGACAGCTACCGTCTCCCCGACACTCTTCTTCCAGAATCCTACAACATCCTGCTGTGGCCACGGCTCAAACCTGACGGCCGCGGCATCTACATCTTCACCGGCAACTCCACCGTGATCTTCAAATGTGTGAAGGAAACTGACCTGATCCTCATTCACTCCCACAAGCTGAACCTGACCGCAGTCCCCATTCTGAGCTCGCTCGGCAGCACACCTGCACCAGCCATAGAGAGGCAAGACTTCCAGCTGACCACTCAGTATCTCATCATTCACCTAAAGGACAAACTGAAGGTGGGAGAATCCTACCAGCTCTTCACTGACTTCGTGGGTGAGCTCGCCGATGACCTGGGAGGGTTTTACAGGAGCGTGTACAAGGAGAATGGAGAGGAGAAGTAAGTTCACAGCTGCTTTCTATCACTCTTCAATATTAGGGTTCCTAAATGGTCACTAACTTCAGCGTGTGAGGAACCTTCACGTTCCACGTTCCTCACGTTTAAGCTTTGAAAAGGTTCTTCACTCAAACTTGTCATTTACAACACTGGCTCCTTAAAGTAGTGCTTCTCAAATTGGTCCTTGGTGGACCCTCCTAAAGGACCAGTTTGAGCACTGCCTTAAAGAACCATATACCCAGAACCTATATCACTGCTGTCTGAACCAAACTTTATATCCTCAAAATGAGAACTTTACAGGAGGAGGAAACTTTACCTTTAATGTAAGTCAATGGAACCAGACGTCTTTCCAAGTCAGTTTGGGTCATTTGGTCTGAAATTTACACACAATAGAAAGAACAACAGGCACCTTCAAATTATGTCAAAAACTGAAAAATGGAGATACGAGGTTTTGTCCCGAAGTTAACACATACAGCGCTTTTTCTGGTGATTTTACAGCACAGATTCTGAAAACCAGGGGTGCCCCAGACTCTCACACATATTGGCATATGCTATTGGTGTGATATAGAATTTGCATGCATGAGATCTGGTCCAAACCATGCGCATGAGCAGTTCTCACAGTATTGGGAGAACATTAGGAGAACATTAGGAGAACACTGTGCATTAAGCTGATAAAACAAAAATGAATTCTGATTTGACTTTGTTTGCTCAGAGTGTTGGCCACGACTCAGATGCAGCCGACCGACGCCAGGAAGGCCTTCCCCTGTTTCGATGAACCAGCCATGAAAGCTTACTTCAACATCACTCTGCTGCACGACCCGAACACCATAGCCCTCTCCAACGGCAGGGAGATCGGTGAGCACTCACACGTTATTACACCCAGCATTATAACAGAGCAGGTCTCGTAACACTCCCAATGAGCTGGACATGAGATGAGATGAGATGAGATGAGATGAGATGAGATGAGATGAGATGAGATGAGCCTTTTATTATCCCACATGGGGAAATTTGCATCGTTACAGCAGAATAGCAGCAGAACAGACACAGAACAAGAGGCAGACAAAAGTACAAGTTACAAAATAAGAAATTACAGAAAATAAATAAATCTCTATTGTTAGGTAAAAAACACAAATTTACATGTTACATATTGCACAGATATTGAGAGATATTGCAGATATAGATATTGCAGAGCAGAGCTCATTTACATCGACACAGTTTCAGAAACAGCCAGTATAAGTGTAACCCTGCGTTCACACTAGCAGGCAACAGAACGACAAATGACCAGTCATTCCCTACGGAAACGTGTGTTTGGTAGCCCAATATAGTGACAAGCTCATAAGTGTGACACAAGTGACGCAGGAGAAGCTCCTACCCGCTGTTTCCTGTTTCCCCAGTTTATATGATGCGTCTTTGTACATACACATCAGTAGAAAATCAAGTGTGGAAGAAAGTAGCAGATATTGTGGGTGTATTGTTGGGGTCTCTGGTGAGTTAGCTCACTCCACAGCTAGCTAGGTTATCCACCATTCTAACTAGCCATGTATGCCAGCAGTTATGCTTCCATACAGATCCATTCGTCTGTAATGATATGTGCTTACAAATCTAGCTAGCTTTCCTGGACCGTGTACACGCCTACATGCAACCGCGCATACGGCCTCGGACACGCCCACAAGAGACCAATTTGCGGCAGCGTGAGCGACTTGTTGCCTGCTAGTGTGAACGCAGGGTCGGGGTTAAAGGAAGGTCATGTTATAATGAATTACCACCAGTTTTGTTACATGGAGCTGCACCACTAAGTGGACCAGGTAGTTTAAATCCATGGTTTAAGTTCATTTTGTCCCATTCTGACGTCTTTTTCTGCATTTCAGAGACCGTCGACGTCACTGAAGGCACAATCCCCCTGAAGAAAACAACATTCGAACAAACCAGGAAAATGTCCACCTACCTGCTGGCCTTTATCGTCAGTGAATTTGACTTCATTAATGCGATGGAGGGTGACGTTATGGTAAGCATATACCCTGATAGCTAGAGGATACCGGACCGCTGTTGGCCCGCTACCAACAAAACTGGTGGTCCACTGGTGTTTTGCTCAGTGGCCCCCTAGTGGTTAAGCAGAGTATTGGGGAAAATCCCACAATTAATCTCTCGGATGTTTGCCTTGGTTTATTTTTCCAAAATAAAAGTCTTTGTGCATTTTAAATCTGCTTGAGGAGAACAACTAGCTAGATCTTATGTTTGCTATCTGAGTATCTGTGAAATGCTGTGACACACGTCTACATACCGTACTAGAAAACAAACGCATAGACCAGCATATCATCGCTGTCCAATGAAAATCCATTTTTGCTGATTTTTACTTTTATGCATCATTTGATCACATGAGCTGCTGTTTACACTGTGTGAACATTTAATGATACACAAACCAACAGAAATGACCCAAAATGTCTGGTTCCGTTGACTTACGTTAAAATTACATGAGGTTTTCGGCCTCTTCTGTAAAGTTACCATTTTGGAGACACAGTTTTTTGGACAGGGACAAAATGTTGTGTTTTGTGTGCTGGGTGATCAACTAAACCAGTTTAGACCAGAAAGGATCTCATTGGTCTTTGGCTGAAAACTGCAGGTGTTCAGACTCTCCTTCTGTCCAATTGCAGATCCGGATCTTCGCCCGTAAAGAGGCCATCGCTGCTGGGCAGGGAGAATATGCACTCAAAACCACTGGACCAATCCTGAAGTTCTTTGAGGAGTACTACAACGCCACATACCCTCTTCCCAAATCAGGTGACTACAACCCCACAGAGAGCACCATGCTGAGCATATGATGCATAGAACAATTTGATGCCTAAATACAATGCTACGCTTGAAGCAGAACCCTTCCTGGTGCCATATAAAACCATATTGTCTGTAGATCAGCATGCTAAACCCCACCGGTCTCTCCGACTGTGCAGATCAGATTGCTCTGCCGGACTTCAATGCCGGAGCGATGGAGAACTGGGGGCTGATCACCTACAGAGAGACGGCTCTGCTCTATGACCCTGACGTGTCCTCCAACGGGAACAAAGAGAGAATTGCCACCATCATCGCTCACGAACTCGCTCACATGGTACAGCCCATATGACAGTTTCGGAGTTTTCTGGCATTGTGCTAAAATGTCATGACTAACAGATTAAAGGAGCAATATGTAAGATTTAAAAAATGTTTCAAAATGAACTAAAATGATCAACAGAATGTGAAGAAATAACAAGTCTTGTTGGTGTATCAAAGACATTGATGTTTCGAGACTGAAGTTAGCATGCTAACCAGCTAGCCCCTGCCCATCCTGTCTCGTAATACCACTGTGTACCTGAAGAGGTGATAGTGAGTCAATCTGCAGGAACTGTGTGAGGATGTTCAAACTGCATGGGATGGATTATCACAGGACACCATTAGGAACCTCTACAGCTCCATGCTGAGACGTCTGGCATGCCGGGTTAGCAAACACGGTGGCTCGACGCCATACTGAGAGACAGACTTCTGTATGTGTAGCTCAATAAATATTGATCATATCAGTCTAAATTTATCATCAGTTATTGATCCTGGTAACCTTTATCTTCCTCCCCAACAGACCTGCAGCCCCACACCTCCTTATGGGGGCAGCTATTACTTTGATGATGGGTGTATTTTGGCATACTTGGGGTGCACCTGTTTTTTGGGAGTTCTCAGTTGTATGCATAATTTGAGCTGTTCTTTTTAAGATGATTGATCTGACAGAAATGCTCAAAAATGGCCTCATAAAATCTCTTTTATTAACATTAACTTACACTGAAGGGAAAGAAAGTTTATAGTTTTGTATATGATTTTAAAAAGCTGTATTTATATATTTTCTCCGTGTCTGTTGGTGGTGTAATTCCGGGATTTGGTTGTACAGATAAAGAACGTTCTCTCTCTCCGTCTCTCTCGCAGTGGTTCGGTAACCTGGTGACTATTAAATGGTGGAACGATCTGTGGCTGAATGAAGGTTTTGCCTCCTACGTGGAATATCTTGGAACTGACCGTGCTGAGCCTTCATGGAACATTGTAAGTGCTAAGTGCTAAAGCTAATGCTCATCATTAACCAGTTTGTTATAGCACAAAGCCATCTCTTCCATCCGTCTCTGTCAGTTATGGTCAGATACGAGTTTAGGGCTCGGTGTGGCTGACTCATTCCTTCTCCCCCACAGAAAGACCTGATAGTGCTGTTGGACATCCACAGAGTGTTCGCCGTGGACGCTCTGACTTCCTCCCACCCCCTCTCTTCTAAAGAAGAGGACGTCATGAGACCAGACCAGATCAATGAGGTGTTTGATGCCATCTCCTACAGCAAGGTGGGTCTCAGCACCAGTCCAGTTAGGGAATGCTAATGAAGCTAAGGAGGCTAAGCTAACTGCATGTCTAGTTCTTCACTCAGCTGTCTCAAAGCGTGTGGAGGTGTTCAGTATCGCTGATAGACTTCATCATATAGTGTGTTTAATGGCCGGTATGAACTTGTGCTCTCTATACATACAGTAATACCTGTGGTTTTGACCTCTAGGGGGCGTCTGTGTTGAGAATGCTTTCAAACTTCCTGACCGAGCCCATTTTCACCCAAGGACTCCAGGTTCCACTTTTCTTGTCTCTCTTTCTTTTAGTCACCGCACTCATCTTTCATCTATAGCATTTAAATACATAACTGACAATAATTTATAGGTACGAAAGGCTTTCTTCATATTCACTGTCTTTCTTTCTTCCTCTCAGAGCTACCTGAACCACTTCCAGTTCGACAACACAGTTTACACAGACCTTTGGTACCATCTCCAAAAGGTGAGACCACTTGTTGGGTCATTAACATTTTTGCAGTCCATTATTTTCCACCAAAATAGTTGAATTAATAGATGACATCAAATTATTCAAAAATATCTCTTTTGTGTGAAACATTTTCCAGTGCATACGTATAAAATTCATTTGAGTTACTTTTTGCCTTCAAAAATCTGAAAATGTCAGGTGGTGCAACTGTCCAAACATATATGTTGATTAAAAAAACTTCATATAAAAATGTTAATTTAGTTATAATATGCTAAATGAACCTAAATAAAAACTTCTTGAAAACTTTAGAACAACAACAATGGTGCAAAATCAGACAACTTCAAAAGACCACAACCAACATGCTCTTACTTCCTTCTTACTTCCTTAAACGTCATGCGGCACAACCAAAAACAAAAGGCTTTTATTTTGACAAGCCAATGCGAAAGAGAGGCCAGGGTAATGCATCATGAAGAAGACCCCTTTCTGGTGTAATGCCGAAGTCTGTAGCTCTCTCACAAATTTAGTAAAAAATCTTATTTTTGAGTGATTTTTGGTTGGTTCAGTTTAGTGTGTCATGTGGTACAACCTCCTCAGCAAAACCATCAAAATGTGTAAATATTATAATAATGAAAGTATGAACTCGAGCTGAAGGTTTATACAGGTGTCTAAAAAGATTCCTGATTAATATGAAATTAGTCTGAAAAGTCAGGTGGCACAACCAGTCAAGCGGTGCAACCAGACCAGTAAGGCAAATGGTGCAAGCAGACCAGCTTTAATAACTAAGACAGTCCATTAAAAACTTTAGAACTATATTTAAGCTTAAAAATATAAATAGATGTACGTGCAAATATAAAAATGCATACCATCTCCTTTTTAATTGTCATTTCAAAAAACGTATCTTTCATTGAGCCATTGATCTTTAGAACGAATAGTAGTGCTAACAGTCATCAGCGCGGCACATGGCATTACCACATTAGTTACACTGATACCGTCATTAGACACGCTATAACAATGTCACACGAAGATATCATAATACAGATTACTCACTGTGGGCCCTTTAATCTACTTCAGGCAGTAAACGACACCGGCACCAAGCTCCCCGCGAGCATCAGCGACATCATGGACCGCTGGGTTCTTCAGATGGGTTTCCCAGTGGTCACTGTCGACACTACTACTGGGAAGCTGTCCCAGAAACACTTCCTGCTGGACCCTGAGTCTGTGGTGGGGACTCCATCTCAGTTCAAGTAGGTCTAAATGACCACAGCCTGTCTGAACTGTATATGCACTAACTGGCCACTTTATTAGAAACACCTAGCTTGTACTTCCACTCACTGGCCACTTTATTAGAAACTCTAACCGAGACTGTGTTTACAGCTATGAGTGGTTTGTGCCTATTCAGTGGATCAAGAACAGCGGGCAGCAGGACTTGTTCTGGCTCATGAACAAAGAGGGTAAGTAACAGAGCTACATCAACCATCAACATCAAAGAGAAGGAGCTCAAAACATGTAACATATGTCCAGTTAATGATAATAACGATATTCCGCTCCGTTAATTACTCCTGAGTGTGATGAAGGAACGTCCTAAATCTCAGTCTTCATGTTTAGTTGAAGACACTCGGTTTAAAGCCACTGGGAGTGAGTGGATAGTGGCCAACCATAACGTGTCCGGATACTACAGAGTGAACTACGACGCGGGCAACTGGGACCGACTCCTAAACACGCTCCAGACCTCTCATGAGGTAACTCTCTAAAAACACCCAGAACCCAGAACCAGCCCCCGTATTCTACAGGAACACCACACACACAGTTACTGAATGAATTAGGACCATCGCGCATTCGGCTGAGTGCTGTGTAGAATGAGGGCTTATAAGACTGCAATGCGATTGGTGGAGAATGTTGGTGCAGAATGTCTGTGGAGAATGTTGGTGTTTGGTGGAGAATGTTGGTGTTTGGTGGAGAATGTTGGTGTTCAGTGGAGAATGTTGGTGTTCAGTGGAGAATGTTGGTGTTCAGTGGAGAATGTTGGTGACTGATAGATGTTCAGTGTTGACTGTGTTTAGGCTTCGTTTGTAATTAAAGCCTCTTTGTTTTCCTTCAGAGCATTCCTCTCCTTAACCGGGTCCAGCTCATCGACGACGCCTTCAACCTTGCGAGGTGAGATGTTACAGGCGGCTCAGCCGCAGGAAGTTTCAGTGGCATTAACCCAAACTGTTCTCTGAGAGTCTGAAACCCGTCTCTACTGTGAACAGGGCTAAATACATCCCCACCACGCGGGCTCTGAGTACCACTCAGTACCTGTGCAATGAAACAGAGTACATGCCCTGGAAGTCTGCTCTCGACAACCTGGACTACTACTACCTGATGTTTGACCGCAGTGATGTTTATGGCTACCTGCAGGTCAGCTTTGACACCTCTATCTACCAAATCTACATACAATACAGATCCATCATATACATACTGTATACTAAACTCATGTGTTGTGTTCGTTAGACTTATATCAATAAACAGGTGACACCACTGTTCCTGCACTACAGGGAGCAAACCGGCAACTGGTCAGATGTCCCCGAAGGCCACATGGACCAGTAAGTACCGTCTCTTAGGAGTAACCACAGTTCGCTTGTTTGTTTTGAGTACTGGACGTACTGGCTAATGGTAGCTCACCAGTAATGGAAGTTTATATGTGACCAGTAAGCACTGTGCCTACCTCATGACTCAAAGCGTGTGGAGGTGCTCAGTAATCTCCAACAGACTTACTTCTGATGTGTCTGAGTGACTGTTCTCTATAAACATGGACTAAAGCAGTTCCAGGTGGTTGCTACTGTCTTTGGTTATGCTAAACTACACAATAAAAGCCTGTTAGAAATGAGTGAATAACTCCACATGTGTTGAGGCCTGCAGTTAGCGTCACAGAAGCTTCCGGCTGTTGTTAGCTGCAATATTAGCCTCATAGCTGCAAACTTCAGACACCATGTCAGCTGACTGACTAATTAAATGCTAGCAGAACTATCGCTTTAAGTGCGCTCAGAGATCTCTCTGTCCCCGCAGGTATAACCAGGTGAACGCCATCCGCATGGCCTGTAGCACCGGACTGGAGGACTGCAATATTCTGGTCAGGGGCTGGTTTGAGCAGTGGAAGAACAACTCCAGCGTCAACCCGTGAGTTTAGTTAATCTGTTATTTATGTTGTGGTTATTAAGGATTAGCATTACTAGCAGCTGAGCTAGCATTAACACCCACACCTCTGGCTTCTGTAAGAGCATGAGTCCTTGTACGAGATCATGTTCCACGGTTTCCCATCGGGTTGACTTTCTTTAGCTTATTATTCACAGCTCACTCGGTATATGAGCCTATTATTGATTAGCTCTGGTCTCTTCGTCAGGATCCACCCAAACCTGAGGTCCACAGTGTACTGCAGAGCCATCGCTGCAGGGGGCGTTGATGAGTGGGACTTTGCCTGGGGGATGTTCCGTAATGCCACCCTTGCCACTGAAGCAGATAAACTGCGGGCTGCGCTGGCCTGCACTACAGTACCATGGCTGCTGAACCGGTGAGCTGACGGCGCTCTGGCCCTCGTACACTGACATAACGCAGCAGTTTGACTTTGGGGTCTCATTTTTAACCTGACCTGCAGTTTAGAAAGATTCTAATGTGACGGGGTTAGATTATATCTAGAGAACCTCAGACCCATCTCACTGATCTAATAACTATTCACACTCTTATGTGGAGATAATACTATAAACAGGGATATAGAACTGTAGTTTTAATAATCCCTAATATTAATAATTAATATGTAGTTATAATAATATTACTATTGACTACTTTTTCCCATGACACAACTTCTTGAGTGCTCCAAGTATTTAAATTGCAAAAATGGAGAAATTATTTTATTATATCATGTAGAAATATATTATTATCAGTTTTAATATATTATTATCATTTTTCATTTTGAGGTTTTAGGAATATTATAAAATTATTCTTCTTATTTCTGAACTTTGTTGTATTTTAAGTCATTAAGTCTGCAAAATTATCTCACTATGTATACTGGCATTTGTTTTTTCTTGTTTCAAGCATATTTCATAAAACATGCAAAATTATCTGACAATTTATTGAAATAATTTTACTTGATAGAATTAC
>JAVGWN010003407.1:0-10334 GCA_034552555.1 Semaprochilodus insignis | reverse complement strand
ACCAGACCACAGACATCTGGACATCTGATGTGAGTCGTGTGAGTGTTCTCAGTTCTCTGTGTAACACAGTGCCTCTACAGAACACTGGAAGGGAGAGTCGATAATCACCAGGTTCAAGTTCATTTTCTCTACTCATATTTCTATACTCGTGTTTTTAAGGTGAAAGAGATGTATAAGGCGTGACCACACGTCACCTGCCGTGGCTTTCTGTGTCTCTATATGGCTTTAATTAAATGTAGTAACAGCAAAGTGCTGTATGGTGCACTGAGGGACTGAACACTGCCGACGCGCACTGATACTTCATACCTCCATTAAAAACAATGGTTTCGATGTTTGATGCTTTGATGTAGTAACTCCAGGCTCCTGCAGATGGAGATGCATATAGAATGCACATGCTGCACCTTTTAAGGTGGAACTAGAAGATTTCCAAACAGAAGCTGGCAAATACAAAGCTGAATGTCAGCAGTAGAATGTAAACGCTGCACCATTTAAGGTGGAATGGAAACTTTCCAAACAGAAGCAGGTGAATAAGAAGCTGAATGTCAGCAGTAGAATTTAAATGCTGCACCTTTTAAGGTGGAATGGAAAAATTCCAAACAGGAGCTGGCAAGTAAGAAGGAAAATGTCAGCACTAGAATGTAAATGCTACACAATTTAAGGTGGAATGGCAAAATTCCAAACAGAAGACGGTGCTTAAGAAGCTGAATGTCAGCATTAGAATGTAAATGCTGCACCATTTAAGGTGGAACGGAAAAAATCCAAACAGAAGCAGATAAATAAGAAGCTGAATGTCAGCAGTAGAATGTAAATGCTGCACCTTTTGGGGTGAAATGGAAAATTTGCAAATAGAAGCTGGTGAGTTAGAAGCTGGAGATCAGCATTAGAATGCATATGCTGCACCTTTTAAGGTGGAACAGAAAATTTCCAAATATAAGCTGGCAAATAAGTATCTGAATATCAGCATTAGAATGCAAACGCTGCACCATTTAAGGTGGAACAGAAAATTTCCAAACAGAGCTGGTGAATAAAAAGGTGGATGTCAGCACTAGAATGTAAATGCTACACCATTTATATATTCGTTTATATTTTCGTTTGTTCTCCTGCTTCTCGCTTGCACCAGGCTTTAACACATCTGCCAAAGTCCCATACAAGGCACCGATTCCCTGTGGACCTCATTACGAGGATCGTAGTACTTCATAGTAGATGATTATCATATCATAGCCATAGAGATAAATCGATTTATGGTCTTTAAAGCCACACTGATGCATTTTGTTTGCATCAGCTTTCAGAAACACAGTCTCAAAAACTACAGAGGCCAAAGAGCGACTTTATTACCCCGTCAGGAATCAGCACACGGAGGAATCGATTCTGTTCAATCGGTTCAGAAACAAAGCAATTACTGCTTAAGAAAAAAGGTACTTCAGCTCACCGTTCAGTCTCAGAGAGCTTTGATTGGAACAAATCAAATGTCACAGTCGCCACTTTGAGCATCTGACACATAGCACTGACCAGATCTAAACCCGAGGGGACAGTTTAGCCGCAGATGCTAATGTGCAGCGTCTAGCACAGCATCACCCAGCAGTTAGAACAGTCGTGCTAATGTGCATAAATGATATGTGAGCCAGGGGTGGGCAAATTATTACACAGTGATGATTCAAGACATGATGTCCACTAAGACCTCTGAAAAACAAGAACCTAAAGGCTGTACCTTTTAAGGTGGAACAGCAAAATTCCAAACAGGAGCTGGTTATTAAGAAGGTGAATGTCAGCACTAGAATGTAAATGCTGTACTATTTAAGGTGGAACGGCAAAATTCCAAACAGGAAATGGTGAATAAGAAGCTGAATGTCAGCAGATGAATGTAAAGGGTGCAACATTTAAGGTGGAACAGAACATTTCCAAATAGAAGCTGGAGAGTAACAAGCTGAATGTCAGCAGTATAATGTAAATGCTGCACCATTTGAGGTGGAATGGAAAATTTCCAAACAGAAGCAGGTGAATAAGAAGCTGAATGTCTAAAGGCTGCACCTTTTAAGGTGGAACAGCAAAATGGAAACTAGAACTGGTCATGAACTGTTCACTAAGACCATTGAAAAGACAGGACTTAAATATTGCTAGGTATGCATGTGCATATGCTATATTCAATTTGTTTGAGATTTAATATGTGGGAACAGTGTAGTGCCACATACAAAAATACAACAACAACAATAATAATTATAATAACAATAATAATAATAATACAATTATTATACAATAATTATTATACAATAATTTACAATTATTATTTACTTATTCAATTTCTAACAAACTGCATTGCATTAAATCCAATTAAACAGGTCAAATTATGCTCACATGTAGTTGGTCAGTGTGTACAGAGTCATAATTTATCACGATAACAATAAAAGATCATGATATTTTCCCCTCCTAATCTGAGCATGTGAGAGTCTCTGGAATATTCCATATTATGGGACTTTGGTGAGGTTATTTAAAACTAGACTTAACCTATTTATAGATATTTTAATTATCTGAAGGAATCTTTTCAAGTGTAATTATCTTAGCGCTGGTAACTGTTATTTCTTGAAAGCTGAGAAACTGTCTGTGTGTGCAGTAAAATCATTTTTTGACTTCAAACAGTTACCTAAAAAATATGAAGATGTCAAGAAATTGGTCGACTGACGTTATCTCACAATAATCTCAGCATGAGGAATATCAGATTTCCGCTCCGTGAAATGAAAAACGCTATACAAATATAATTGCAGTGAATGACCTGTTGAGATTCCATTCACCGTCAGCTTTATTTGTTTTGTGATATTATCATGAGATAGAGCTTAAGGAAATGACGTTTTGTGCAACTGAGGTGGAATGGCAAAATTCCAAACAGAAGCTGGCAAATAAGACGGTGAATGTCAGCACTAGAATGTAAATGCTGCAACATTTAAGGTGGAACGGAAAAATTAAATTAAAAATGTGTTACCCCTTTTACAGGTAACTACCACCGTACATCATTTGGCCATGCTGCATTAATGTAGGTTGGTTGTAGTCTTTGATTAGGAAGGGAAAAGTTAGTTCTGTTTTTAGCCTCTAGGTAAGGAATCGATGCTGTGCTTTCTCACTGCAGTTTTTGGCTGTTTTTCAAATTCTGGAATAAAAAACTTTGTTTTTTTATCATTATATTTAGTAAAGCGAGTACATACTTTTGAATACCAGTCATGGGCTGGGCCTGAGGCACTTGTGGGCTGGGACAGGGGCAGTCAGGCCCTGGGGTGGGGGCAGTCGTGAGCTGGGGTCGGGGCAGTCGTGGGCTGGGCCTGAGGCAGTTGGGGGCTGGGACAGGGGCGGTCGTGGGCTGAAGGTTAGGCAATGGTGACTGAAAGGTTGTTGGTTTGATCCCCTGAACCAACAGGACACGACTGAAGTAAGTCACAGCTGTTTCCCAAGTGTTGTGGATAGAGCTGCCCACCACTTTGCTAGGGGCTAGGTGGCTGTTACAGTATCCCAGGTGGTTGCTATGGAATTCCAGGTAGTTGCTATGACATTCCTCATAGTTGCTATGGTATTCCAGGTAGTTACTAAGGTGTTGATAGGTGACTGCTATAGTACGGTATGCCAGATGGTTGCTAGGGGGTTGCTGATGAATTTGTGTCATTGTGATAATTGAACAGCATTGCTGATCCAAAGTTGGAATACCTCTGTGGGTGAAGACTGGGGGATGACTGTGTTAGCGGACAAAAATCAGGCAGAAAAATAAGAACCAAAAAGCAGAAGAAGAATATAAATTGGATAACAAAAATATTTACTTAGTCAGAGGCATAAGAACACTTCATCACCTAGGCGCTACCTCCTCCGGCACCTGATCCGGTCTAGCACCAACAATTTGAAAAAATGCCTGCGATGTAGAATGAAGTAACATCACCTAACAGCACCAAAAGCAGCACTGTTGTCCTGGAGCTTATCGATATTTTGGGAATGACCAGTCAGGGGCCGTATTTAGGACCAGTCCTCAATACTTACCCCTATTGCTACATGTCTATTTTGGTCAAGCCATTTTTTCTTTATGTCTGCTGAACAGGCCATTATTCCCCAGAGGGAGTCCGCCTACAGGGTGAATGTGCCGACGGACAGCCACATCAATAATGCCTTACAAACTCTACAGGGGTCCACATATGGCGGCCCGAAGGTCCTCCGCCATAAATACACACCTAATGGCACTCAGGACCCCATCACACAGTGGAGAGCGACGAATTAAGTGCTATGGAAAGAGGATAAGTTGCAAAATAATATTGTCTCGTTATTCAATTGCTTAATGCTCCCTTAGGCAGGGGCTTAAATACAGCACAGTGCATGCATTTCATTTGCATCCATAGTCTTCAGCCCCGAAAGGACACGGAAAGAGCTCGTCTCTACCAGAGCGCTGGAGAGAGAGGTGCATGATAAAGACAGTATCATCAGCGAAACCACCGAAACGACATCACGGATTCATAACAGAGCTGACCTTTACACCACCGAGACAGTTAAGAGTAATAGCATGCTAAGAAGAGACTGTAGGTGTGGAGGGAGGAAAACGAGGGCAAGAAAGGGAAAGTATGTACTCAGTGTGTACGACTGTAGACGAGCACACCAGTTACTGAGGGTTTCACATGAGCGGTCCAGTGTGAAAGCAGACATATGAAGGTATTATTAACCCATTTATGTCTATTTAAAGCGATCCATAATGTTCCATTTGCATATGTGCTTTGAGTCTGATCACTTCAAACCATATAAACTGACTGTATATCGCTTCATTTATTGCATTATGGGGGAATATTAATGCCACTTTGAGCCAGTTTATCAAGGTATCTACTTACATATAAATGACGTCAAGTCAAGGTTTCCTTAAGCTCACCAGGTAACACATTAGTCACCTGTGACTGAAATATACCTAATAGCATGTAATACACTGTCATTGTCTATTGTATAAGCTCCACTGACCATATAGGAGCACTCTGTAGTTCTACAGGTATAGACTGTAGTCCATCTGTTTCTCTGTATACTTTATTACCCTGTTCTTCAATGGTCAGGACCCCCACAGGACCACCACAGAGCAGGGTGGTATTATTATGTGGGTGGTGGATCATTCTCAGCACTGTAGTGACACTGACGTGGTGGTGGTGTGTTAGTGTGTGTTGTGCTGGTGTGAGTGGATCAGACACAGCAGTGCTGCTGGACACCTCAGTGTCAGCCAATAGCGTCCTATGGGCAGCGTCCTGTGGGCAGCGTCCTGTGACCACTGATGAAGGACTAGAGGATGACCAACACTGCACTGTGCAGCAGTAGATGAGCTGTCGTCTCTGACTGTACATCTACAACGTGGACCAGCAAGGTAGGAGTGTCTAATAGAGTGGACAGTGAGTGGACACAGTGTTTAAAGACTGCAATGGTGGCGGGCCAGACTGTCATGGAGTGACTCAGAATGGCAGCGGGTCATCTTCAGTGATGAGACCCACTTTTGTCTTGGTGGAGACAATCAACGAATCTGTGTGTGGAGGCACCGTGGTCAGTGCCAAGATGAATGGTTTGTTGTCATGCGTCACATGTCCAGATGGCCTGGTGTCACTCCACCTCCGCTCCTACCGCACCATCTGCAGGAGCTGTGTGAGAATATTCAAGCTGCATGGGATGGATTATCACAGGACACCATTAGGAACCTCTACAACTCCATGCTGAGACGTCTGGCATGTTGGGTTAGCAAACATGGCGGCCTGACACCATACTGAGAGACACTACTTCTGTATGTGTAGCTCAATAAATATTGATCATATCAGTCTAAATGTATCACCATTTATTGTTCCTGTTCACCTTTATCTTCCTTCCCAACACCACTGCAATCCCACACCTCCTTCTGGGTGCAGCTGTTCTTTTGATGATGAGTGTATTTCGAATTTCTGGTTCAAAAGGTATTTCTTATTGGAGGTGACAATATGACTACAAAATGCAATTGGCAAAACTGGTCAGAGAAAATACTGGAAATCTTTTCTGGCAAAATGTCCCAACTTTTCCAGAAATGGTGTTTGTAGAGCGCAGACAGAAGTAAAGGTTACGCCTCCGAGGTACAAAGCAAGTTCAGCTGCTCGGTAATACATCTCTCAGAAAGACCTCTCCATGCACCTGGCCCGGACAGCCTCAATGGTCTCTAAAACAGCAGCCAAGAAGACTTCATAAGAAATCATGAATCAACTATCCACAATCTTGTTTGTTATTCCTCACATGTGAGTTCCAGAGTCGAGGTCAGATGTTTATAAGAGGGCTTTTGTGCTCGTGGTCATCTAGATTATGCTGATGTAATGGCCTGTATTGGGTTTTTTTCCCTTGAAATAATGTCAAATGTGCAGCGTACAGCCTCAGTAACCTCAAAGTGTTTTTCATAGTACCACAGTATGCACAGTGAGGACAGCAGCCGGATTATCTTCCAGTCGTACAAGCTCAGATTAAATTTAGACAGGACCGTTTTTCACCATACATATGCTAGCACTCGCTCTTATCACCCACTTGCAGACAAGTGCATTTAATATAAGCTCACTGGAGAATAAATTAGTCAGCTTGCGTGTTTAAGGTGGTAGTAACTTCAAGCTCCTCTCCATGTGAACTCCTCTCCATGTGAACGGGGCACACCTAATCTTGGATAACACTTCCATAAGCGCCTGATGTCTCAGGCTCCGCCCACCCGAAACAGTTTCAGGGCAAGAGCGCGGCTTCCTGGCTTTACATCGCAGCTGTTTATTCATTCGCAAACAAAGTAATTGCACAGCCTGTGTGTGAGCCTGCCGTCAATACAAACACAACTGTGGGTCAAACAGCTTGTTAAACCAATTGATTTACATACCAGGCCTACATGCAGCTAATGCACTCATCACTGAAAAAATAGCTGCACCCAGAAGGAATCGACCGACAGGAATGAAACTTGGTGGGTAGGTCTGACATCGTGAGACATGCTAATGATTTCACGCTCGGCCACGCATGTGACGTAAGCAAGGACGAGCCTTACCGCTGTACCTGACTTACTACATAAGGTCATCCTGTTGTGCGTTCTTTCCATTCTGACTCGTGCTGTTGTGTTAGTAGCATCCTTTGCAAGTGAAGTACAGTATATACCTCAGAGAAGAGTTTGAAAGCAGTTTGAGCAGTTGGAAGAGCTGGAGAGAGGTCACATCGCAGGGCTCCGGGAAGCGTGATGGTTTGTTGACGTATTGCATGCCATACTGGCCTTGCAGATACTGAGATAGCACGCTGTTGGCGGCAGTGGATAGAAGTAGGCACACACCAGCGATATGAAGGATCTGGGACACCCACACGAACCACAGAGAAGGAAAACCAACAAATTTCTGACATACGCAAAGTGACCCAACAGCCACAATTGCAGACATTCAGCGAGCAGTGATCCCCTCCGTGAATCATCCTGTTAGTGCCAGCACCATTGGCAGGTGGCTGCACGACACAGGATTACATGCGCGCAGACCGCTAGGAGGACCGCCCTTAACACCACCTCAGTGTAGCCAAAGACTGCAATGGTGTCGTACCAGACTGTCATGGAGTGACTCAGAATGGCAGCGGGTCATCTTCAGTGACGAGTCCCGCTTTTGTCTTGGTGGAGACGACCAACGAATGCGCGTATCATTGGATGAACGTCAGACATCACATGTCCAGAAGGCCTGGTGTCACTCCACCTCCACCCCTACCGCACCATCTGCAGGACCTGTGTGAGGATATTCAAGCTGCATGGGATGGATTATCACAGGACACCATTAGGAACCTCTACAACTCCATGCCGAGACATCTGGCATGTGTTAGCAAACACGGCGGCCCGACGCCATACTGAGAGACACTACTTCTGTATGTGTAGCTCAATAAATATTGATCATATCAGTCTAAATGTATCATCATTTATTGTTCCTGGTAACCTTTATCTTCCTTCCCAATAGCACTGCAATCCCACACCTCCTTCTGGGTGCAGCTATTCTTCTGATGATGAGTGTATAAACAGAATTAACCAGTTTTGGAATTCGAGGTTTGCGTTGGTAAGCAAGAATGGAAAGGTTAAAGTATTGGTTCTTCAGAGCGAACCAAGCGATTTTCCATTCTTGAGTCCTGGAATGAAGTATATCCAAGGGCTAAACCGTGGCTGTGTAATATAAGTTATTAGTCTATAAATGATGTTCATGACTGAGTATAAAAAGATTTTCAATGCAAATTTTATGCATCAGTTTATTGCCTTTTCCAGTGTGACCGCTTTGTCACTAGTTCAACGTGCAAAGCTTCATGCTAATGCCGCTATCAAACCCCCTCCTGCCTCGTAGCTCACAGGGTATCAGTTTCCGAGCTCCATTTGCCAACCAGAGTGCCAGCCTCTCTCCAGCCGCGATGCCACTACCCTGCTGCTCCACCAGTGGAAGACATAAACACATCCATCATCACCTCACGACCTTGTGGAGCTTCCTGCTGCTTCCTACAGCTGGGACAGACTGCATATCTTCATGAGTCATGAGTGGGTAGGAAAGGAGCATAGTTACTCAGAAGGACAATAACAGAGTTTTGTATGCAAACATTGAACTGCTGCCAAAGACCTGGGTCAGTACATCTGCTGAATGCTGAAATAGTAAAGGTGGAGGTAGAGTGTGCTATGGATGCACCACAAAGGTGATTATAATGCTGTAAGCTTTAATGTTCGCTTCTGTCTCACCTGTGTAACCCATAAAGGCACTTACTGTATGTGAGCTTTTCACTTCTCACTCTAATGGCTGCATGACTTGCATATTTGTTTATCAAGCCTGAAACTGTAAAGATATCAATGTTATAGGTGTGTTATTAAGCCCAGCTGGTGCTGTAATGTGTGCTGATGGCCATATACACTCTTCATCAAAAGAATAGCTGCACCCAGAAGGAAGTGTGGGATTGTAGTGCTATTGGGAAGGAAGATAAAGGTTACCAGGAACAATAAATGATGATACATTTAGACTGATATGATCAATATTTATTGAGCTACACATACAGAAGTAGTGTCTCTCAGTATGGTGTCGGGCCTCCATGTTTACTAACCCAACATGCCAGACCTAATGGTGTCCTGTGATAATCCATCCCATGCAGCTTGAATATTCTCACACAGTTCCTGCAGATGGTGCGGTAGGGGTGGAGGTGGAGTGACACCAGGCTTTCTAGACGCTTGACACGTGACAACAAACCGTTCATCTTGGTGCTGACCACGGTGCCTCCATACACAGATTTGTTGGTCGTCTCCACCAA
The DNA here is from genome assembly GCA_034552555.1 of Semaprochilodus insignis. Taxonomy (NCBI): domain Eukaryota; kingdom Metazoa; phylum Chordata; class Actinopteri; order Characiformes; family Prochilodontidae; genus Semaprochilodus; species Semaprochilodus insignis. Next base: position 1,061 of record JAVGWN010003407.1, on the reverse strand, counting down.
GACAAAAGTGGGATTCGTCACTGAAGATGACCCGCTGCTATTCTGAGTCACTCCATGACAGTCTGGCACGACACCATTGCAGTCTTTTTTTTTTTTTTTTTTTTTTTTTTTTTTTTCGTCGTAACTGTCTGTGTGCATGTAGTCCTGTGTCGTGCAGTCGTCTGTCAACGGTGCTGGCACTAACAGGATGACTCGTGTAGGGCATCACTGATTGCTGCATGTCTGCAATCGTGGCTGTTGGGTCTGTCAGGTACAGTGATAAGGCCCGTCCTTGCTTACATCACATGCACAGCTGAGCATGAAACTGGAAACCTGAAGTGGGACTGCAATATCAGCTCCATCATCAAGAAAGCCCAACAGAGGATGTACTTCTTCCATCAGCTGAGGAAGTTCAACCTCTCCCAGGAGCTGATGGTACAGTTCTACACTGCCACCATTATCACCACATCCATCACAGTGTGGGGCAGGTCAGCCACCAAACATGATACCCACAGACTGCAGGGCATCGTCTGGTCTGCAGAGAAGGCCACTGGAGTCAAACTACCCACACTGTTGGATCTGCACACTTCCAGAACCAGGAGTGTGTGTTTGTACTGTGTGAAATGTTGTTACTCTTTGTGAGCTAATGTAACCAAAGACAAAATTCCTTGTATTTGTGAACATGCTTGGCAAATAAAGCTTGATTCTGATTCTGATTCTGAATCATTTGCATGTCTCACGATGTCAAACCTACCCACCAAGTTTCATTCCTGTAGGTCGATTCCTTCTAGGTGCAGCTATTCTTTCGATGATGAGTGTAGTAAATAATGTTCCAATAAATGTCTGATATACTTCACCATATTTCTCTCCTCTCCATGTAAACTGGGCGGTCCTAATCCTGGCCAATCACAAGGCTGACCTCTCCTATCAGTCTCCTATCAAGTTAGTGGGTCCAGTAAACAGTGGCCCCCATATTGGACTTTCAGCATTACTGCATAATTCCATCATTTCTATACATATATACATTTCTATATATATATATATATATATATATATATATATATATATATATACATATATAT
>JAVGWN010003406.1:0-10335 GCA_034552555.1 Semaprochilodus insignis | reverse complement strand
TATATATATATATATATATATATATATATATATATATATATATCCAAATATCCTCTGTAACACTGACAGCTGTTCAGTAGGCGTCGCTTTGCATAGGCATGAGGCGTTATCCGCACCATCTGCCGTTGATCCCTAATGCATCTGTGGAATTGGACCAGAACTTCCAACAGCTTCAAGTGATTGGTTCAAATCTGCAGACCTCAACGTTTCATTACTCTCTAGGGAGAATACATCAATGGAGCGCAGCGTGGCCAAAGCTAGCTGTGGAGGGCGTAGCTCGGGAAACAGCTGATGAGAACCCAGTGCTTCCTACAGACCACAGAGCACCACTGGGGAGGAACTCAGAGACACCAGGAAACATCCAGCAACCCCCATCCCCCTCCCCCCTCGCCAAACCACCTGCACCTCAACGTACCTGAATAAATCTAAGAATGTGCACGTACACATAAATATATGAGTTAGCATGTAACTCTTCACACGCTTTGCCGTGACACGTTGAAATACGGCCGTAGCGAAGTGCTCCTATATGTCGTCCATATGGCGCAGTGAATTCCTGAAGGAGCACCGAGGCTTGTGTTGGGATGAAGGCATGCACCGGGCTCCACAGCTCACTGTGCTAGCGCTCTCATTGTAGCCTGTCTGTTTCAGCACATCTGGGACTCCTCCCTCTGCGCTGCAGCTGCAGTCTGACCATGAAGCACAATGGCCATTTGCATCACCAGCCAATTTCTGATACACAAAAAAAATCTGCTCTATCAGCAAACGGCAGACAGATGTCTTGATTACCGCACATGAACTTCCACGGAAATACGCTGAGTTTGCCATTTACTAGCTCCGTATATTTTGTACCAATGGAAGTATTATGTAAGATCTTTCTAAGTCCACTTAAGTCACTCCATTGCTGCGCCCCCTTCACCAGCTTCCTGTAGCTGCCTGGATCAGAACCAAAACCCTCATGCTGCCTACAAAGTCAAGAATGGCCCAGCTCCTCCCTGCTTATAGCGATGGTCAAGAGTCGATCTGTATCTCAAGGCCTTCCAGCTTCAAGTACAGCTCGGCTTGACCTGCCAACCTTCAAGATGCATGGAAGGCAGGCATCCAGATTCTGTCCTGGGGCTATTCTGTCCAATACGCCAGACGTCTTTGCATGGAGTTGTAGAGGTTCCTAATGGTATCCTGTGATAATCCATCCCATGCAACTTGAATATCCTCACACAGTTCCTGCAGATGGTGCGGTAGGGGTGGAGGTGGAGTGAACAACAAACCGTTCATCTTGGTGCTGACCACGGTGCCTCCACACACGGATTTGTTGGTCGTCTCCACCAAGACAAAAGCGGGACTCGTAACAAGATGACCTGCTGACATTCTGAGTCACTCAATGACAGTCTGGCACGACACCATTGCAGTCTTTGGTGACGGTGACGTGGCGTTAAGGACAGTCGTCGTAACGGTCTGTGTGCATGTAGTCCTGCGTGGTGCAGCCGTCTGCCAATGGTGCTGCACTAACTGGATGACGCATCACTGTTTGCCCTCACTGTTTGCTTGAGGGCATCACTGTTTGCTGAATGTCTGCAATCGTGGCTGTTGGTTCAGTCAGGTACAGAGATAAGGCCCGTCCTTGCTTACGTCACATGTGCGGCCGAGCATAAAACATTTGCATGTCTCACAATGTCAAACCTACCCACCAAGTTTCATTCCTGTCGGTGGATTCCTTCTTTTGGTGCATTTTCAGATTTCAGGCTTTTCCATTTATTGTTTTGGATGGTGGATGGAAAACCTGCTAGGTTTGAGTGTTCTCGCTGTAGAAGAGCCCCTCTGTTCCATTCATCAATGGAAAGAAACCACCACAGGACCACTGCTGGGAAGATACTACATGAGCGTCACGGCAGTGCCACCAACATAGCAGCAGCATGGTAGTGCAGTGCTGGTACGAGTATATTAGCAACAGATGGTCCGTAACTGTAAACCTATCAAGAGCACTTATATGGTAGGGGTTTCCAATAAAGTGGCCAACTCATGTAGCTCCAAACCAGAAGGACCAGTTCCAGCTGCTACTTTGACAAGATCGGACCACGTCTTTGAAAAGGCACTTACTAGTCGTCTATAGAGTTAATAAGATGGAGACGTTCTGAAACACAACACCCCCAGTGGGTGAGGCTCAGCGGAATCCATGTCGTGCTGTCTCCTCAAACTGCTGAGAGTGTCGGGAAAGAGATTCAGGCTGAGATCGGAACAGATGTAAGTGGAAAAACTGCTCCATAACACGATGTACAAAAGTGCTACAGGAATCCATCTGCAATCGTTATCAATCACTGTAAACACGTTAGCTCACAAAGCAGAGAGAGAAAAAACCCTCCCGAACGCCGACAAGGCTGAGGGAACACATGACATGAGAAACAGCCAGCATGTGTATGTGTGTCTGGCCACAGCACGGCCAAAATGTAGGTCAGCCAGGTGGGCCTGGACTGGAGTCAAATGGAGGTTAGCCTGTGTTGCTACACGCTAGAGTCAACTAGCCTTAGCTACTTTCTTACCACAGCTGGACAAAAGACCATATTCCTAACTACACTGCTCTATGTCAAGGCAATGTGATCCCAGTGGAAGATGTTTACGGTGCTATACATACGATACTTATGACTTTTGAACACATGAACATTTATTTGCCTCATAAACTGTTTTCAATTTCTAATAACTGACTGCAATCTGGATAGGCTACTGTTCTCTGTGTCAGAAAACAAGCTAATCCCCACCAGTAAAGCTAATTTAAGCTAGTGTCGCTAGTGTCAGTTTTAGCCGCACAGAGCTCCCGCTGCTGACTTCCGTTCCTAACAACCACCTGAAACCTGCTTAGACTACAGCTTACAATCACAGTAAGCGGTATACAGCAAGTAAACTAATAAACAAACCAATAATTAATTATTAATTTTAAACTCATAAAATAAGAAAAATAACCCACCTCAACACTAATGCTAATTTGTACTAACCTTCCAAAGGCAGTTCTAGTGCTATGACAGCACTAAGCTAACTGGTATTTTTGGCCATCCTGGATTTAACACAGGCATTTGAAGCTTGTAACGGACATTAGCATGTATATGAGCTCGTTAGCTGCATAGAGCTGCCGCCGCTGTTTCCCATTCCTAACAACTACCCGAAACCTGCTTAGACTACAGCTCACTTTCACGCTGAGTGGTATACGGCAAACAAACAAATAAACAAATCGATAGCTGATTGTTGCTCTTTTTTGGGTCTACACTACTACTACCACTTCTACACTAACACTAATTTGTACTAGCATCACAACAACAGTTCTAGTACTAGTATATGGCAAATAAACAAACAAATAAATAAACCAACAATCGTTTGTTGATTGTTTTTCTGGATCTCAAAAAACTCATAAAATGAAAAAAGGACTCACTACAACACTAATGCTAGTTTGGACTTGTGTCCAATGGCAGTTCGAGTAGCATGTTAGCTCTAGGCTACCAGTGGTATATATATACAGTTTGGCCAAATCCTGGATGTGAAGCTCGCAAGAGATGTATATATCAGTTTTATGTTGACTCTTTTGACCAAAAATCTGTTACTGAACTGAGCTGTTTTCCATTCCCAACATTTCCATTCCTAACAACTAACTGAAACCTGGTCAGGATATGCCTCATATGCACAGATCTAGAACTTCCAATAGGCCTACTTAGGCCTACATGAGGCCTACTCATGTCACAAAACGTTTGAATCCACACCCCTAAAGCTAATTTCAGCTAGTGTCCCTATCAGATTTCTAGAAGTATGTTAACATCAAGCTAAAGGTAGTAAACATTTTTGGCCGTTCTATATTAAATATGGATATCTGGAAATCTAACAACTACCTGGAACCTGTTTAGGCTCATATGCACCGATCTAGAACTTCCAATACTCCTACTCATCCAACTGGTGATTGGTTGGTTCCTCTGTCCTTTCCTAAGTATGCCGGTAGTTAATCTAACATGTAAGGTCTTCAACCCAGCTCCTGAAGTCCTGACCAATAGGAGAGCTTCCCTGGCTGTATGTACCACTGAGAAAACGATCCTGACTGGGTAAATTTCCTTCTACTGATTTTGACCCTTCCAACCAAACCTTAACAATGGAATGACAGAGTCCGAATACAACAAGCCTGCATTATACTGACCCAGAACTACTCGATCATACCAAAACCAGGGTTCATCAAAGCCTCACGAAGATCAAGGCCCTATTTCACACAAACTCGCCTTTTTAGCCCAGCCCTGCTCGCTAACATCCTCCACCGAAGCCCTCCGCTGCAGCCACACACAGCCCAAACTTCTGGTTTCAATCAGCACGCTCTCTTTAATCAATTCAAGAGCCTAATGGCTTCGGAGGTTAGCAGATCATTAGGGCAGAGCCTCGCTAAAGGAAAACAAAAGGAGAAGAGGAGAAAGGAGGATCGTGTTATTTGCACTGACAGTACAAAGTTCCCTTGTTTGATGTCCCCTCCGTTCCCGCTAGGAGCTGCATGCAATTAGGCCTAATGGTAAAAATAGAAAGCACTTCTGGTAAACGTTCGTGATCCAGACGAATACGGACCCTCGCTGTTGGTCAGAAACGGTAAACACGGCACGGAAGGAAGCGCTCATGATTTATGGGCTTTCAGACCCAGGAGCACTCTCATTTTCAGGCAATTCGGCACCGTCGCCAAAAAACGGCAGCCTGGCCAAAAAAGTCCCACCCTCCAATACTTGGTCAGGCTGTCTTTAGCTTTGATTATGGTCCCCATAAGCTTATGCAACGTCACAACATTTATTTCTGTCCAGAGTTGCGTTCATTTTTGGCTGAGATCTTGTACTCATGACGGGAGAGTCGCATTACTCCGTAAAGTCTTCTCCAGAACATTCCAAGGACCTCCAATGGGGTTTAAGGTCAGGACTCTGTGGTCAGTTCATATGTGGAGATGATTCCTCATCTTGCTTCCCTGGACTACTCTTTCACAGTCTAAGCTCAATGAATCTCGGCACTGTCATCCTGGAATATCTCCGCGCCATCAGAGAAGAAAAAAATCCATTGATGGGAGAACCTGTATGCTCTCAACTCCAAGTTCTCAATGCTGCCCTCGATTTCCATATACCCAAATGATCAGAACTGATTATGGACCGTTACCCTTTCTGGTCAGTGACGGTGTACGTAAAAGAATAAATGTCTCATGAACACTGCACACTAGAGACCTGCTATCATTTAGCCTGGAAGGGTAGTGACGTTCCATCGGCTAGTCAGCGACACAACTTCTGATTGGCCAATAAGTCAGGAACACAACCACTAATTGGTCGATAATTCAGCTACACAACCTAATTGGTCAACAAGCAAGAAACACAACTCCTGACTGGTCGGCAAGTCAGCTACACAACCTCTGATTGGTCATTAAATCAGCTACACAACCTCTGATTGGTCGAAAAGTCAGAAACACAGCTTCTCATTGGTTGACAAGTCACGAACACAACCTATGATTGGTCGATAAGTCAGCTACTCAACCTCTGATTGGTCAATAAGTCAGAAACACAGCCTCTGATTAGTCGGCAAGTCACGAACACAACCTCTTATTGGTTGGCATGTCGGCTACACAACCTCTAATTGGTTGATAAGTAAGAAACACAGGTTTTGATTGGTCAGTAAGTCAGGAACACAGTCTCTGATTGGTCAGCAAGTCAAGAACACAACCTCTGATCGGTCAACAAGTCAGCTACACAACCTCTGATTGGTTGATAAGTTTGGAGAACAGTCTCTGCTTGGTCAACCAACTCACCCCAAGGCTTTGGTGGACAGCTAATAGCCATGATAACAACCACTGCATACAACAACAACAACTCTTTTCAACTTGGAGAACTTGGATAAGCAATCACAGAAGACATTCAGCTTTGGATTCAATATCATGGACTGATTTTACAGTCTCCAAAAAGTCGGTGCAAGACTGGATTACAAAGCTGAAACAGGACAACGCCACGCTTCCAGGTGAAAAAAATTAAAGTAAGTCTCTAGCTTACAGTATTCCTGGGAATTATTCATATATTTCTGCACAACTTCCTTTGGGATTGCACTGGTTGTGATGTGAAAATGCTAGAGGTGACAGTGAATGGTGAATGAGTTCATGTCGCCTGTTAGAGTTGGGAAAAACAGGCTGAAAGAAATCATTTAAATAATAAATTATGCATTTGGTGCATACGTTATTCCCATGTTAAAATACCTTTACTAGGGTCCAAATTAATGTGTTCCACCTCCTTCAGATGAATACATCACGATACATTTTACATGACACCGAGGAAGTGTTGGCCGAGCCCAGACTTTTTGAAGACCTTTGGTTTGTTGACCGTTTGAAGCAGCGCACGGAATGTGAGTTTAACCTTGATTCCATATGAATGTGCTGTGATTTTAGGGCTCTGGGCTCTACTGTGTTTGGGTCCAGTTTCGGAGGCTGCTTTAGAGGGAAAGCCCTGCTCCGAGGAAGCGTACGGAGTCAGCAGGGCTTAAATGAGGTAATCCCTCCAAGGAAAGAATGTGTCAGCTCCTGGGAGACCGAGCCATGACTCCTAAACCACATCAGCGCAGCAGGAAAGTAATATCGTGTGAAAGAAGACCGGAATGCCTCGAGAAATTTCACCTACTTTCACTATAAATCCTTTAGGATCTCCCCCACCTATTGATTCTGTGTATTGGGAATTCTCCTCTGCCATTCCGGCAACTCTTTGTGGCCATATACTAGACTTTGCCTTTTAGCTAGCTAGCTTCAAACCTGAGCTCTGTGTATGACATTTGCAGTCACAACAAACTCTCAACATCAATTTCAAATCAGTTCCTGAAATGTTAGCATGGTTCGGTTTGGAGTTTATAGGTCTCCATCATTCAGCTAAAAGAGCCTGGCATGCATTTTACTAAACTCTGAATTTCCAACTTCCAACTAGGAAATGTAAGAGAACACCCCCTTGATTGGGAACTCCCAGAATCTAACCCCTCAAGGCTCCTCAAGGCTGTCCACGCTTCCGTGCACTGGTATTATCACCTAAACAGCAGCAACAAGCATCTGTGTGTCTGATTTAAGTGGCTATTCCTGGATTTTCTTTGAAATGGTAGGTAGTATATTTGCTAGCCATTTGTTGACCAGTACATCTAACACAGTACGTTTCCAACGCGGAGACATACCAATGATTCAAGTTTCAAGCCCAGCCGCACATGTGACGTAAGCAACGACGGGCCTTATCGCTGTACCTGACTGACCCAACAGCCACGGTCACGGACATTCATCAAGCAGTGATGTCCTCCATGAGTCATCCTGTTAGTGCCAGCACCATTGGCAGACGGCTGCACCACGCAGGACTACATGCACACAGACCGTTACGACGACTGTCCTTAACACCACGTCACCATCACCAAAGACTGCAATGGTGTCGTGCCAGACTGTCATGGAATGACTCAAAATGGCAGCGGGTCATCTTCAGCGACAAGTCCCGCTTTTGTCTTGGTGGAGACGACCAACAAATCCGTGTGTGGAGGCACCGTGTTCAGCACCAAGATGAACGGTTTGTTGTCAAACATCCCACGTCCAGAAGGCCTGGTGTCACTCCACCCCTACCGCACCATCTGCAGGAACTGCAGCTGGCTGTTGAGTGTAAAGTTGACTGTTTTCAGACAGTAAATACATCCTGAATAGTTATCACTAATATCTCTAACATTAGCTAGCTAGCATCTCGCTAACAGTATATGCTTCCGTGGTTTTGCCCACTTTGTAACTTCAAGTGATTGCCGGGGATAAAATAAACTATGACTACCCAACCTTTCTTGTAAGGACTTTGGCAAAACCCAAAGGTCTTATAGAAGCCCTTCAGCAGTTTTCTTTCTCCAACTGTCGCACCGACACCGGCTATATGAACTTAAGCAAACCGCCCAGACCTGACAGTGTGGAAATGTTGATGCAGGCAGTGGAGCTCAGTGGTGTCCATGTTGGACAGACAACCAGACAACACAGTGCACACAGACTTTCCATGCAGGGTCCCCAGCGCTAATGCTAACTAAACACCGGCTGGTCTTCTACTTAAGCGCTCTGCCACTACGTACTGCGAGGAGAGAGGAGCAGTGGTCTTGCATTGACTGAATCTAAATATTAAATCAAATATAATCTTAATTGCAATATTAAACGTACTAACATGAAAAGGCACAAACGTTTTTCCATATTACATTCAACAACAACAGACCAAAACCGGAACTAATGTACCATATGGCTAGTTCTTATCCATTTCCCACCTGCTTTAGGGAAAGCTGGGACCATCGTAATTACTTTGATTATGGTTTATCTGTTTGGTCATAGCTTAGCTTAGCTTCACAATAGTGTTGATTACGTCCCAATAAAACATTTGGAAAACCAAAAAAGAAAAGTTTTGTTGTGCTTGCTCTTTTGGAATACAGTTGGTTAACTAGTCAGGTTAGCTGCTAGCCATTAGCCAATGCTAGCAGTACCAGTTGATAATCATCTTGGATTTTGAGGGCAGGAGTTGGATTCAGGAAAACCATCTTGTGGGTGCATTCCAGTTGAAGCTTCCTTTTCTTTACTTCCTTCGCAACAAACGTGGAACGTGTTCCAATGTTTGAACCGTTTGGTGCATTTCTACCAAGCAAAATAGGTCTGGAACCTAAGAAATCTGTTCCCAGCTTGAACCAAGAACAGTAGGTTCTTCAGTGGCCGTGACGGCATCCATAGGCATGTCGGTTGCTGAAAAAAGAGATGGCAACAATGGCGACACCCTCGCAAGCTGGTTCCCTGAATAGCACCAAGGTTCTAAGAAGCCTGAACAGAACCGGTTCAAGAACGAGGGCTATCACTGGTTGAAAAAGGCTAACTGAGAAGTCAAATGGAGTGCACCATCCCAGATAGCAAGCATTTATAGATCTGCTGGTTTGACAAGTTTGGTACCCTGCTGACTGTTTGCCACTGCTGGTCCACCTTCGGACCACCCAGGTTACTGTCCTGTGTAGCTTTTAATCTCCTCAATGAGATTTTAAATGTGTACAGCTTTTAATTTCAGAATATACACTAAAACAAATATTCCAACAACAATAAGGACTAGGTCTGATATTAGAATGCTGATAGCTGATGTTGCTGCTAACACTGAAAACAATTTACTAAATTAATTTACAGGATAATGAAAGTAAGAAATGAAAGAAAAACCCAGAATAAGCTGGGACTGCCACCTTTGCTGTAACCGGGCTAACAGTGGGCCGCTATCCTCTCGCTATCAGGGATAATATGAGCGAAAGCACTCGATCTGTGGAGGCTAGCATAAATGCTAACTACATTATCCTCCTAAGTAGCTTATGGTTCTGGTTCTGGTTATCATTCTGGTGCGTTTATTGCAAATATAAGAGTACACAAAGACCTAAAACAGACATAACAAACAGTTAAGTTCCAGGTTTTCAAGCTCCCAACGTTCTGGAGCTCTGATAAAGTGATAAATACTTGCTAAACTATACTAAGGACGCTTTTTTCGGTTGACTGAAGCATTAAAGTGATGGTTTTGGCCATTATAGATTAAAAACACCACAAGGTTTGAGGCAAGCGTCTAAAGATTTAGGCATGCAGGAAGTACCATGCTAAGCACTCGCTAATAAGCCTCCAATGCTAGCTACATTTGCCTCATAGCTCCTGTGCTACGACTAAAGTAGCATCAAATATGTCTTGGCTGACTACATGTCTGGATCGTAAACTATGCCAGTGCTACGCCAGCACTCATCACTCTTCGTTCTCTCTCTGCTCGCGATACTTTAACTCAGCTTAGCGTGCTAACCGGCATGTAAGTCAAAGAGTCGGAGGCGAACTCTCTCACGACAGCAGCCACAAACGCAAACAGGCCCTCTACGCTACACTGTGGGGGGACAATGCCGAACAAGCGAGTTCGGGAGATGCTCAGAAACAGAGGAGGGGTTCTCACACAATGCAGCGTTTTGATTTCAGAGCCTATAGAGCCTCGGAGAGTTGAGGCGAATCGCTGAAAGTGCTGCCAGAACATGGGATGAAAGCTGCTATGAAAACAAATAGACACTGTACAGCTGAGGCATTAGCATTCAGCCTGTTTGTATGAAGCGGATTCACACGCAGTTCCGTCCTCTTTGAAACCTCTTTGGGTTTAACTGAGTTGACCTGCTTCTCTGGTGATGCTGGGGTTCAGATGTAGAGCTGCAGCCAAGGTTGCCAGATTGTTCCCTAGTTTCTAAGTTCGCCCGGAAATGTGCAGGCATCAAGAAGGCCTAACTGCTAGGCACTGTAACCGCTGGTGTCTTGCTCACAAAAAAAATAAGCATTTAAGC
>JAVGWN010003403.1:0-10338 GCA_034552555.1 Semaprochilodus insignis | reverse complement strand
ACATTTAGACTATGTATTAGACTTCATGTACGCTTTAAAATAAAGAGCTCCAAATGGTTTCTGGTTGAATGTACAATTCACTGGAAGAACTTCACTAGGAGTAGAACTTTACATTATGTTAACTGCTTCACAACATTCTTTTTTTTAAAAACCCACTGAAAAGGTGAGAAACGGAAACCAAATCAGGTTCTCTGGTATTGCTCCAAAAAACCCTTTAGGCACTGCTCATCATCATTTATCAGTGTACAGCTGGCCCAAACTCAGGCCTTTACATCAAAATTGTGAGGTCAGTTAAACTCTGTAAAGTTCAAGTTACTGTGAATAAAGGACAAATACCATCAGAAATCCCTGTGCGTGTGTATGTTTAGAGCATTTTTCCCAGCACATCTTTGCAGTATCCTACAAACAATGGCATCCATTCATGCTCTGCAAACCTTGCCTCTTAAGAAAAAAAAAAACACTCGGTTTATTATTATGTGAACAAATTGCTGAAATTCCATGTGGGACCGTTAAACTTTGGCTAAAGGGCCAAAGAAGTGACTTTCTTGGCATTTGATAAACACAGGAAAACACTGCAATCACACTTGCTGAAACGGCCAGTGGATGGAGTCAGACTCTAATTCATCCGCTTGAAGATGCTCAGGCCCGGAAGCATTGCGTAAGCCAAACGATTCCGTGTGCCTCTCTGGCAGCCGTACGCTAACCACACTTCCGCAAGCAAGCGGAAAATATTAGTCATCTTTAGTCCCTATGTGGTGGAGACCGAAGAGTAATGACTCAATCAATCCTCAGTACGGCACTTGGCAAAAAAAAAAAAAAAAAGTCACCTATTTGAGCTGATGATGGCTATTTGCAGTCCCGACTGACTGGGCTGCCAAGTCTGGTGAATGATTTCAGTTCAAACTGCTACAGACGTGATTGAGGAATTTTCTGATTAACTGCTGGCCAGTTCAGGTGCAAGTAGAGCAAGTGATGGATAATGTAATATAAACAAACATCATGAATAAGTGACGTTTTAACTTCTCGGTAGTGATTGCTTTTAATTTGCCTTCTTTTAAGCCCTGCCTTACGTCAGCGTATTTGCTCTGTATTTCTTACAATGTTCTCCTCATTGGAATTCCGTAAACAATACGCTTAAGCGCTCAGCATACTTCTTGCAAAACGAAGTTCGTGAGAGTTGTGCCTCCCGAGCTTACAAGAACTTACTTTCTGCATTCTGTTTTGCCTGGCGTGTACACTGTACTGCTGCAGGGACACTGTATGATGAGTTCAATGATCACTGGAAAACCATGTAGCACAGTTTTAGTGATGGCAGCGTGTATGTAGCTGCTGCACCATTTAAGGTGGAACGGGAAAACCCACACAAGAAGTCGCCAAATGGGAAGAAACCTCAGCCTTGTCCTCTAGGGAACCTAATATAAGATAACCAATGTGTTTTGGTGCTTACTAGTAGTTAGTACTATTGAATAACACACTTAACATCCTACGTTCAGAAAAAATTCATTGTTTACTTAACAAATGTGCGTTTTACACTGAAAAACAAGTCTCTGCAGAGGCGCTCAGCACGTTTTGTGAAACATAGTTCCTTTAAAATTGTCCACCTTTGTTTAATAGCATAACTCTTTTTTTACTGACCAATAACAGGGTTTGTTGCGTAGTGTTTTCAACCGCCCAGTTCACCCACTTGTCATGTGCGTGACCTGTCTGTGGCTGTTTGTTTTCTCCGCAGGAATGCCATTTATGTCAAAGCCAGGCGAACAACGTTTCCACGAGAAGTACGGCGAGGACCTATAGTAACTCATTACAACTGTTATTGAGTCTCATCATGTCACATGCGGGTTCTTCTATACATATTGTATATAGAAAACAAAGATGCCGAAATAATTATTTGCACAATGTTATAACCATTTCTAGTTCCCTAAAAAAGGAACCCTGCACATAATAAAAAGGTTCTATCAAGAACACTTAATTAGAAGCTTTACATTGAATTCGTAGTAACTCAAAAACAGCTCTATATACCACCAGAGAACGGTTCTTTGACTTACAACAACAAGAGAACCATTTTTGGGGGCTATACAGAAGAAGAAAAGAGAGAACTGCAAAAAATAGGTTCTCCATCATGGCTTAAAGAACCATTTAAGCATCCAAACTGATTCTGAAAGGGCGGAGCTTTGTTATATACCCATGGCAACTCAAAGAACCACTGAATGTTCCCAATGCCTTTCCTACAACAACCCTTATAGAACCCCCTTACCTTTAAGAGTGTATGTGAAGGTTCTTCAAGCATTTAAAAGGTTCCTTCCACTCACAAAACTCTTTATGGAACCAAAAGTGGTTCTTCTATGGCAGAACCCACTGTGGCATCTGTTGAACACTGAGTTGAGCTTATCGTCAAGTAGTTTTGCTTAATTGCGGTCGTAGCCTTTTTTAGGCGGACAACAGTGGACCCATAAATATCTCCTTCTAAGATCCCCTGTTTGAGAATTTGACAAATGCACATAAACAACTGACAACACCGAGGCTACCAAGCAACAAGGTTCATTATCAAACTGCAGCATCCTTTCAAAATGCAAAGGGAAGCCAAACTACTCGCTCGCTGAATCTCTCCACTTCCAAACCCAGGAGCATGCACCCTCTTAGTATCTGATTCCCAGGGTAACATGACCGCCATTTGGCCAGGCTTAGGCGTGATAAACAGACAGACTTTTGTCTCGTTTCCCCCCTTTCTCCTTTCTCCCTATCAAGTGTAACATATCAAACAGGCCCACGGGTACGTGTCCCGATACGATCGAGGCAGCAAGTCGCCGCCACTGATTTACAAGCCTGAAAACCTGCTGCCCCGCATGGCTGCAAACAAACATAATTGCCTAATCTAATCACATTGCTCGCAGCATTTTTGTTTACTTTAGGCCAAGCGTCTCCGTGAAGGCCGCGGCTGTGTGACTGTGAATGCCACATTGTTCCGGGGCCCCCCTGGCAGATGCAATCTTCTGCTCGGATGCCGCTCTCTTCTCCCGCTCCCTCTTTCCGCCCTTTCCTCTGACTTCCACCCAGCCCTCCACCATCCCCCCCCGCCACCCCGCCTGCACCCCTAACCATCCCTCCTCTGCCAGTCTCGGCGACAGGCTGTTGAGTCTGAGGCGTATGCTAAGCACTACAGGGAGACTCCACCGGCTCACGCTTCACCTGCAGCCCTGATGGAGTGGAGTCACTGAGCTGTGCTATCTGTTCTCCCATCAGCGGCCTGGGCCTGCATTCAGCCGCCGGTGAATGGAAAACAGCGGCTCATTTCGGGGGCCGAGAAAGAGGAAGGCCGGAGACCGGGCTAATGCGAGAGGATCGCATTCAGCGAAACAAAGCCAGAGGACAGGCTTTTAAAAAGGTCTCACGCTCCAAACCTGGTCTTGAACTCAAGAGGAAGGTTCAGGGGTTGGGGCTGGTTGAATTTCAAATGCAGCACACTCGCAGGAATGAAGGAGAGTCACGCAATTAAAATAAATCGCAATTAAATAAAGTGCAATATTCAAATTGCAAGAGCCGCAATTGCTATTTTATCAAAACTGTGTCTTATATGGGGATGGTTGCCATAAGAGCTTGTAAACTACCTGTAGATGAGGCAGACCAATTAGAGGCAAATAAACTACTACATGTTGTGACATCACAACCACAGCTAACTGAGGATGCTTTAGTCTTACTGGCCAAATAGCAGGCCTGGACTTCAGTTCTCAGAAAACAATTGCAATTTAAATTACAAATTGCAATTGGATATTATTCCCAAATCATTCAGCCCTAATACCAATTTAAGCAGAAGAAATTTCAGACACATAAACGCTCCATATATTTACTTTAACGCAAAAGTAACTGCTGAGCCAAGGCCGATTTTCAGTCCACATGGACACAACAGTGAGATCATTCACCTTTAATCCAATTGATTCCACTGATTTTGACCAAACGGTCACGGTTTGTACTGCGGTAATCCACAATAATTTGCCCAATGACTAGGACTCCACCTGAAAAGCCATCGAATCTCACAATACGGATAAAGATCCGAGGTTAAAGGGTCCATTCTGCAGACACTTACGTGCTAAAATTTGGCCAGAGGCTTAAATGAAACGCAGTCTTGTTTTCACGGGTGTTTTTTAAAAAGGCCGTGTCTTATGTTATGATACGTTGTGTAATGGTTTCTGGCAGTGGAGCCTTGGCCTGCTTTGTCTCTAGCTACTCTATTCATCATCTATTAGTCCAGACACTTCAGGACAGCCACGAAAACAGCTCTTTTACTCACCCCGAGCACAGTCCGTCAGGAGAACAACGTCGAAAAGGACAAACACAATCCCCCAAAGTCTCATTTTGTCCCGAGAAAAGGCTTCTGCTCGAATCTGTACAGCAAAAATCACAAACAAGCAGTTTAAGTTAAGTAAAGGAGCCTTGAAATCTCCTTAACACAGGCCAAAACACTGAAGCAGCTGCAGTCAAATAAAGCTCCATTTCATAACTTCTAGCAGACTTTTCCCTTGGAGGAAGGTCAAGGCACCGAGGAAATCTGTAACAGAATTACAGTCGCGTAACCAGTAACAATAAAACAAGCTGTTAATCATTCAACATACTGAAAATCTGAGGGGATGAAAACAGCTTCTCCTCTGCTTCAGTGCTGCAAAGTGCTCCCTTCTCTCAATGAGCTTATTTGGTCCATCTGGATACACTAAATATGCTTGTGTATCACTGTGTAACTTCATTACGACCTATTATCTTAATAAAACAGTCATAAAGTGGCCTTAATTACAAAAAGCAGAATACACATTTTAATACTGAGCCATAAACAAAACCCAGGGACAGCAGGACACTTACCAACAGCAAACAAAACTCATGAATTTCTCCTCCAGTGACAGAGCGACCATGCTTACATCCTCCAAAGCCCCAGACCAGTGAACTCCAGCCCAGTCACACTGACAGCGGTCCCCGAAATCCGAACAATAATCAGAAATAAGAAGAGTAATCCACAGAACACGAACCGGGACCGTCTCCTTCGGTGTCTGCCGAGGGCTAAAGAGGCGGGTTAGATCGCTAGCTGGAGAACTTTATTTGGGTAAATGAACCAGTTTGTGGATGATGACAGTCCAACACGGACCGGACCGCAGCCTGCAGACTCCCGCACTTCACTCGCAGTTCGGTTTCTCCGTGTAGTCGATATTCTTCCCTCCGGCTGCTTTGTAAGGACTCCAGTGTCGCGCCAGCTCTCCGTCCGACCTGAAGGACTGTGTAAATTAACGGTGTTTGTTCAAACTCGCCGCCTGCGCCGCGCCGCGCCGTTAGCTCGGGATTTAGCCGAACAGCAGCGCCACTCACTCCGCTACACCAGCCCCGCCCCTCGGCCAACTTCTGACCAATCCGCGGGCAGCTTTCTACAAACGCGTTACCCACAGTAGTACAGTATGTTGATATCCAGAGACATCACCAACAAGAACAACAACACACACTCATTTTCCTTTTTCCCAGCTCCACTTATCATATAGGTGCACTTTGTGGACTGCAGTCCATTTGTTTCAGAAAGTCAGAAATTACATTTGCAGTCACACATGGTTCTTCTAGGGTTCTTTAGTAAAGGGCTCTTCTTGCTTCTAGTGTTCTTTAGTGAAAATAAATCTATGTGTTCACAACATACTTAGAATACACATCATAAAGTACATGGGAAATACTTTGCTCTTATTTGTATTTAATTTACACTGTTCATTGCAGTTACAGGTTGGCAGTTTTGTTTTGTTCATGTAATTCCTCCAATAATATGTTTAATTAATTAATTAATTAAAAATCAATTATTTAAATGGAGTACAAAACGTAATACTTCATTCTCTGTGTTATTTTGGCTCTCACCGCCGGCTTTGGTCCACTGCTGCTCCTATATTCCCACTGCCCTTTCATAACCCACGCAAACAAGCCACCATATCCCAGTAATAAAATCTTGCAAATTTAAAGCAGGGATATGCAGGATTGTTTTTATTTGTTAGAATCAAAAGAAATAGCATAACTAAGTCAGATCAAAAAACTAATGTGTTAAAACATGGTGTCCATACACTGAAGTGAGTCTCACTGTAAAGACTGAAATATTAATTTAATAATCAAGAGGAGTCGGGTCAGTTTCGTGGCTGATGTTTAGACCATGTCAGACGTCTTTCCGTATGATGACAGCAGTAGATAATTCACTCACATCCCCAGAAGAAACATGCCTCAGTGAGTTTTGACTGAGTTCTCTGTACATACTCTTCCAACATGTTCGCAATTATCTGATTCAACTGCTCAGGGAAGCGGCCCGAAGCACAATCAACGTTATGACATGTTTTTCTGCATGTTGCACTCAATTACACATTTCCAGAGAGGTCTCCAGATTTTCCATAATGTAGCTTTGACTGCAGGATGAGTAGCTACATGAACTTGCCACAAAACACATGCACAAGTCCAGAACGATGTCAAAGCTTATCGCTCAAACACACATCCAGAATGTGTCATACCCAATTCAGTAATCCCTCAAGAGTTTACTATCGCTCTGATTAATAACAGGCTCATCACAGTGATTGCCTGATTCCTGAGTTATACTTTAGAGCGTTTAGTCTATACATTCTGGATGCTGATATAAAAATCGGTACTTAACAAGCCGTGATGGTATTTATATTAAGTGGCGACGTATTCTAAAAGTAATCTGCTAAAATATAAAAAGTGGCTACATTACATATACTGCCTTGACAGCATGTAACCTGGACGACTTAACATCTATATTCTGAATACGTATTTCCGATACCAGTATTCCATTACATCCTAATCCTGCCCATAAGTTTCATATACAACAATTTCATTCTAAAATTTCTTTACATGGTGAAATTGTTCTTCAGAGCGATTGCAAATATGTTGTATATGGTTCTACAGGGAACCTTCTGTCTGAAATGATGTCAAAGCCCCTTCCAATAATATACAGAACCATATACAAGAGTCTCTCTCATCTCTGGTCCTGGAGACTCACTGCCCTGCACCCAACACACGGTACCCAACTAATCAGCTCATTAACAATCCTTTACCTCCATCAATATGAAGAACCATTTAAGCATTCAAACGGTTCTTTGAGAGTTCACAGCTCTAAACTGAACCACTGTCTTGGATCATTGCTTTGTCCTAAACCAGAGAAAGTGACTATAGTATTTGTGCATTTGTAAATGACATTATACATATAGGTGTGCATGTAGAATCCTTGATACAACAATGTAAAGCGGACACATTTCATTACTTCACATATATATATATATATGAGAGAGAGAGAGAGAGAGAGCCCTGTATCAATGTAGAAAGAAAAGAAATGAAGTGTTGATTCTATAAAATAAGCACCATGTTAAAATCTAAATCTAATGAATTCGGTAGAGGTTTACAAAGCTACATTCCAAATAATTAAGTGGCTGTGACAAATTCACAGTGGTTTGATGGGAAAGGCTTCATTCTGGAGAAACTTGCAGAGAAAGGATTATTCACAAGGGTAGTGATAGTAACTAGATAAGTGAAGAGTTGAATGCCTCCAAAAACTCCCTCACTTTCTTCTTTTAAATCCATTTTATTTCTTAAATTGCTGAAATTCTCCATTAATTGCAGAAGCAGACCAGTAATTAAATATTCGGTTTGAAAGTAAATACATTTGTTACTGTGTGGCTTTAGAGCTCTTTATAAAATGTATTAAAATAAACCAAAAGGATATTCGAGTAAACCCAGTAAAGTAGTTGTCTGACTCTGCTTACAGTGACTAAAGAAGAAAATTCCTGAGTTAGGCTTATTTCTTATATATACACTGCCATCTAGTGGTACTCTCAAATAATAACAAATATTTCAGAATGTGATGCCCTTAAAGGCCTAAAATGCCTTTCTCTTTTCATAACTCCCTGTTACCTGATACCCAGACATGCCTAATGTCTTAGATCCCTAAAACAGGCTGGATAAAAATGTCGCTTTCAAATTATCAGAAGAATCCAATTAAAAAGCAGCTTTATTAAACTTGACCCCATACTAATTTGGTCTCTTTTCCTGACAGGACCCTGCACGCACTACTGTAACAATTAACCAACGACCACAACTGAGCATAGTATAGTTTTATTGAAACTCAGTTTAACACTTACTGGAAGAGTCCTTAACTTACTCGATCTTTGTACATTAAATACATACACATATTTACAATTAATGGCTGCAGGGAAGAACAAACCAAACTTCACCTGCATTTATGACATTGCAATTACACACCTCAAAAGCAGAGAACAAAGGCTCACATTTTGTTGGACAGCTGAAAGGAATGTAGCCCCAGACTGCACACTCAATTTACAGCCAATTTTAAACCCTTTTGGGCCAGTTTTCCAGAACCAGATTAAGCCTAAACCAGGACCAAAAAGAAACTTTAAGATCGATTGACCATTGACATGATAATCAAACCCAAAGTTGAGGTTTAATCCATGTCCAGGAAACCAGCCCTTAATGTGACAGCCAGACATGAGTGGTAAACTGACATGGGCAGACTCAGCAACATCTTGCTTTCTTCCCAAAACCCTTATTCAGTGTGGATTCAGGATTCCTGAAGAAAACTCATGTTAAAATATTAGGAGCCCATTTCCAAACCCCAAAAAATAAAAAAAAAATGGATGCCTGGATTTAAGTGCAGCTTGAACACAGACTGTGAAAAACAATCCTTCAGCTTCATTTTGTTCTAGAAGTCTTGCTCTTTTTTGAAAAGGTTGATTTTTTTTGTTGTTGCTGGCATTAACCAGAGCTATTAAACCACTAACACAGTCATATGAAACTACGAGGTCCAGGTGATGTTTCACAAGAGCCTTTAAGTAAGCAATTTGGCAGAGACATACAAACTGGTTCTGAGAGAGCGCTGGTCAGGTCACACAGGTCAGTTAAAGTACATCTTCCTTTGACACGTCAGATGTAAATAGGGTGGTACTGCTTGTGAGTGAGTTTCTTCCTGCATGTGGGACACGAGTGAGCTCGGGCCAGAGAGTCACGGATGCACTGGCTGCAGAAGAGGTGGCCACACTTGGTGGACACCATAAGTCGGCCGCTCTCAATGATCTGGGGAGGATTGGTGAAGAGTTCAGCACATGAATAAACACTGTACATGGCTAGTGTAGCTTCATTCAATATACAGCTCAGATAGGCAGTTAAAACAATGCAAGATTTAATGGGTTGTGTTTTTTTTTTTTTTACCTCTGCATAAGCATCCATACAGACAGGGCAGCTAACAGCTCCTGGTGTAGACCTGTAAATGACAGCACAGCAGCAATCATCGACATGGCCGGGATTTTGGTCATGTGAATGATTTAGGAAAAACTGACGCTATTTAAGGCAAACATGTGTTTCAGGAAGTACCAATTAGCAGATAATAAATAAGCTCAAATAGGCTAGGTTTAGACTGCAAGCAAATCGCATTTGTTTTTGTTATTTGCATGTGATCTGACTGGAGCACTTCTGCCACTCTAGATTTGACTAGGGCTGGATGCTATGGACCAAAAATACATGTATATTGATTGTTTTATTAAAACAGACTGTGATAAAATGCAAAGACAGGGTTTCTGTCAACATGTGAACAAACAATTATAAAATGGCAACTAAATCTTTCGGCAGCCATCATGGGTTAATGGGTTTTAGCAGCATTCTGAAGCCTTCTTGTTCCATTGTTGCTACAAGGACTACATGTTCATGTGGTAGAGCACCACGTTAGACATACACCACTTGGCACCTTTCTTTTCATGG
The DNA here is from genome assembly GCA_034552555.1 of Semaprochilodus insignis. Classification (NCBI taxonomy): domain Eukaryota; kingdom Metazoa; phylum Chordata; class Actinopteri; order Characiformes; family Prochilodontidae; genus Semaprochilodus; species Semaprochilodus insignis. Next base: position 561 of record JAVGWN010003403.1, on the reverse strand, counting down.
GAAACACCACTGCTCCACTGTCCCCTCGCATAACCTTTGTGCGTTGATGCTGGTAAAAACTCANATTGTTGCTACAAGGACTACATGTTCATGTGGTAGAGCACCACGTTAGACATACACCACTTGGCACCTTTCTTTTCATGGGAAACACCACTGCTCCACTGTCCCCTCGCATAACCTTTGTGCGTTGATGCTGGTAAAAACTCATCATATGAAATATTAGTGATGGTGAATAACGAGTAGACAGCTGAACATTAAGCTGTTTATTAGCGTAGCTTGGGAAATGAAGTGAAACTCAGCAGCGGCAGTGTTCTGGTAAACAGCAACATGCACGGTCAGTATTCTAAATCTTCAGTTTCTCACCTTAGTTGTATTTTGACCTTTGGTACATCAGTAACAGCAGCTGTAACTTTTGGTCGCGTGTTTGGGCTTAAGCTGAAGTTTCGGCTTTACGGAAAAAAACAGATCACGCACTTAAACGGAACACCGATCTGTATCAATATAAACTGTTCCGTCTCATCTATCTTGTCTGAAAATATACTGATGCACCTAAAATCAGAA
>JAVGWN010003402.1:0-10338 GCA_034552555.1 Semaprochilodus insignis | reverse complement strand
GTACACCAACACACTACTTACAGTACACTAACACATTACACTTACTGAGTTACTGTACACCAACACACTACTTACAGGACTGTAACGCATTACACTTACTGAGATACTGTACTCCAACACACTACTTACAGTACACTAACACGTTACACTTACTGAGTTACTGTACACCAACACACTACTTACAGTACACTAACGCTTTACACTTACTGAGTTACTGTACACCAACACACTACTTACAGGACTGTAACGCATTACACTTACTGAGTTACTGTACACCAACACACTACTTACAGCACACTAACGCTTTACACTTACTGAGTTACTGTACACCAACACACTACTTACAGGACTGTAACGCATTACACTTACTGAATTGCTGTACTATGCGTTATTCCACTATCAGTACTGTGTATACGTATGTTAATGTTGGCTGATGTTATTGGTTATTAGAATCTGAATTTTGACGTTGGCCACAAAATTTGTCATACTGGTCACAACCTGCATTTAGCCAGTGTTTATTTATTTATTGTTTTACTTATGTATGTATGTATGTATGTATGTATGTATGTATTTATTCATTTATTTAGACAAATTATTAGTACCGTTTGGTCAGAATGATCACCAATAAGCTCATTCATGTTTACAATATGTAGAAACATAAACATGATGCTGTAGTGTTGGCCCTATCCAGCTCCCTAGTGTGTTGAGATTTCAGTCCATGCCTGTCTTCGATCTGGCGCTCTGTTAGCAGTGGCTTCAGGTCTGTGTGTTGTGTATTTTGTGTTGGCTGGGGTGCGCCGGATGTTTCCATCAGTAATTCCCCTCCCCTGCTTTAAAGAAAGTCTGCAAAGCCTCTAATCCCCTCACTCGCGGATCAAATGTCCTCAGCTTAGAACCCACTCTGCCAAAAAAAAAAAAACCCACACGCAAACGGGACAGGCAGCGAGTAAAGTGGGCTTTCAGGACGCCCCAGACGTACAGGAGCAAGCACAAGCCTGCGCTGTGAACTCTCTGACCTTCCGCGCACCCTGGACTCCAGTACTTGCACATCATCAACTGTCCTTTATCTCTAGCGAACAAACCCTCCACTGTCTGAGTACAGCACAGGCAAAAACCCTCTCACTGAAGCGTTTGAAAGTTCGAGTGTGCTGGAAGCTCCTATTGTTGTGTTGCTGTATATTTGATTTGCATTACACAATCATTTAAATAGAAATTACATAATCAGGTGATTAACACCCTGAGTTACATAATGAATTGCATTTACATGTCATTTGCATTCTGTACCGGCAGGTTACGAGTCTGCACACAGACTTTCCATCCCAGTTTGTTTCGATTCCGAAAAAGGGGAGAAATGCAAGAGTTTTTCTTTCCGCAAAACTGGAGTTCCGACTTTCCATCAGATGTAAATCATAATAACGCATCTCCTCTTGTACTTACCTACCTAAATGTGATCTTGATTGAGTCGAGTCAAGTCCAGGTTTGTTTGTATAGCGGCTTTTACAACAGATGTTGTTCCAAAACAGCTTTACAAAGATTCCGGGTCCAAGACCCCAATGAGCAACCAATGGGGGCAGTGGCAAGGAAATACTCTCTCACATCAAGAGGAAGAAACCTCGAGAGGAACCAAGACTCAAAAGAGGAAAGAGGTAGAATGTGCGTTTTGTGATGGACGTTGTATAGGATGTTCCTGCTACACCTGGATTTTCACCTGGAAATTCACCCATCGCTGTACAAAAGCCAGTTTCACATCCGAGAGTATCCACTCTGACTGCAGCTATGCGCTTCTGTGTCTGACCAGAAGCTCCAGCTCTCAGCAGATTGAGCTGGACCCCAGAGCGGCCTTCTGCTCCAGCTGCTGAGGGAAGAACTTGGCATCTGCCCGGTGCGCTCCAGATGTTTTCCGGCCAAATAAATAAAGAACATCTGAGATGATTTACTTGCGTCCCAGCGGAGCCCGGAGTCGGTATTACATGTAGCCTATTGACGGTGGCAAGTGCCCCAAAACCATGAATCAGGTCTTGCTGAGACTTGGCTGGTAATGCGAAGACTTAATGTATGAATTTTTACAGGCCCCATATCCCCCCTTACCTNCTTACCTCCCTCCCTCCCTCCCTCCTTCCCTCCCTCCTCTGGCTTTTTTCTCCTCCCACAGTAACTGGCTGAAGCATTTGATCTGACTTGCAGAGCCTGTTCTTAAGGGCTGTTTATTTATTTTTTTTTTTTTGGTCCTCTGAAGATTCTCTTCTGACCATCTTTGCAGCTCAGGATCATAGCTGCCTGTCCATGCCCTAAGTAAAACATTATGGCCGTATTTCAGAAGGGTGGGATAGTGTAGTCTGCATGGCTCGAAACAAGGCCATTAGTGGAATATCCCCATAACAGGCCTAATTAAAGTCCTTTGAAAGACTGTGAGGGGCTTGGGAAATCATATCAGTCTGCTCCAAGTGGTGTAGCCAATTTAGAAATGTACAAACTAGCCCAGTGCTCTGGTAGTGGGTGGTCTTTATAGCTAATGAATGTGGAATTGAAGGGAAAATTCCTAATGCCAAATTGGATAAAGGTGGGAGAACCAACCGAATGAGTGACTGCAGACTTTTTTTAGCTGACTGATTTTGCTGATGAAGCTCTGTGAAGTTTAGCATGGCGTGAGCCAGCATTCAGGAACAAACTACAAACCGAGTCAGCGTATTGTTGCTTGGTGCTCACAAACTAGTTAACCAGCTAACGTTTGGAGTGAACAAAGTACAAAAACCATGTAGTTGAGTTAAAGTAGAGAACCCCAAGGTAAAATACTCCTCCAGTGTCAGTGGAAATCCCTTTTTTAGTCCTCCACTGGAGTAAAAGTACTAAAGTATTTACCTTCAAATGTACTTAAGTATGGAGAGTAACAGGAGCATGATTTATTATGGCTCTAATGTCCTGTTATCATTTCTGGAACAAGACTCTTAATCAGCTCAGTGTAGGTGAAGAGACTCTAGTGTCTCTCAGTCCACCAGTCTTTAACAGAAGCTCATTAATTAGTCTGACACTGATGGAGAACAGTTTGCATTAGCTAGAACCAAGCTCTGTCCAAGAGGTCAAAACAAGCTCCAAACAAAGTGAGCGCTGTCCCCTGATTGGTGGACTCACTTCACGCTTCTTTCATTTGGACATGTTATATTTGTATGCTACACGTAAGCCAAAAGGAAGGACAGATTTGGCCATAATGTAGTGGAGTAGACAGTCAGATATTGGACCCAAACACTACAGAAACCAGTTACAGCTACTTCCTTACTACCCAACACTGGATAGCGCTAGCTCTTTACCACACTGTAGAGGGTGTGTATTGACGGGAGTGAAACACAGTGATTATCTGCTTGAATTAAAGGCAGCGGGACTCGACAGTACAATCCAAGTTCTTGTGGTGTTGAGGATCTTTAATGATTCTCTGTCCCAAGTAGAACTTCCACGTCCGCAGTTTTCGTTGGGAAAATGGGTGGAGTTCCTCCGTATAAGGAAAACTAGTTTTTTGCTTTGGCATGACAGCAAAATTCCCCACCCCCACCCCCAAACAAGGTTTATCATCTAATGAATGCTAACGAATGAAAAGGTGCCCCATACTTACTTGTTGAGTAATCAATACGGACTTATAACCTGCAACTAGGTGCATGTAACGCCAGCTTTAGATGCTCAGGATTTACATTGCGACTCCCATAATCAGAACATATGTATAAATAGTCATAAGGTTGTAGCTTACCTTTCAGTCTTCACGAGGCCCTGCCGCTCTACCTGCTGCCTCTGACCCATATGCAGTACGTCTCCTCGAGAGCAGCGGTGCTGCTTAGACGTCTTTCTTTTACCCGTCGTCGCTCCCCCCGAGGCTCGGAGGCCTTTTTATAAAAGGAGATATTTTGGTATGAAGAAAAGAAGTGATTTATCTCTCTGCTGTTTTGTCTCTCAGTTAAAAAAGGGCCCCGTCAGTTGTCGGTTTTCATTTTAGGGGTCCTTGTGGAAAAGTATGGGGACATGTAGAATTTGATTTAGTTGACTTGCAGGTTTTGGATGAGTGTAGGGAAGGGGAATGGATACAGTACAGAGAGGGCATGGGAGGGAGTTATTTTTGCTTCCAGACATCATCGTCTGTTTATTCATAACTGCAGTTTGAGATATGGATGTACCCTTGGATAGGGAAGGTGGTATATACTGTGTGTCTGTATTTCGCTGTATAGCTGTATTTGTATAGAGTGGATCTGATTATGGCTGGTGGCTTCTATGTGGGATTCCACCCTGAGGGGCTCACTTACCTCTTTTCCACCAGCGCCAGTGCTTGGTTCCAAGGATCTATCGAACCTGTTAAAAACGTGGCTCTGTTTTCACTGGTTTGAGAGCTGAGCAATGACGTATCTGGATGTGGGTGGTCCTTAGACTGGAAACAGTCAATGAACGGCCCGTAAAAACAACATGGCAGAACATGTTCTTCCTTCAGCAGACCACCGATGGGTCATTTTGGGTTCCAGTGAGTTCCTGGGGCTGGAGCAGCACTGATTTTGCCAGCCTTGGACATTTTTTTTTTTTTGGCAGTGTAAAAGCGCAGAACGATCGTCATGTCGGTGGAAAAGAGCTTAGTGAGCCCCCCCCCCCAAGAATCCCCTCAAAGACTTCTTTGGCGTATTTGCAAATGTGTTTGGGCTCACGTTCACATTGGCTCGTGCCAACGTTCTTGCGTGGAATGAGGGGATGTCCGCTAGGGGGGGCAGCGTCTGAACCAAATTGTATCTTTCTGGGATTGAATTAGTACTATAAGTGGGCTAGAAATTTTGGTCCAAACTTGAGCACAGCCAGCGTTGCGTTTTTAGGTCCGACCCTGACCGGAGCCCCAAGAAAATCCAGTCCGAAACCAACCCGAATTCCATCATCACATTCTAAGTCTAGAACTGACCCAAGCACAAAACCGACCTGCAGCACTGGACTGGACTAAACTGACCTTTCCTGAGTTGTTTATTCCCCTTTTTCCTCTTCAACCTCATGAACACTTTATGAACATGTCCCGTGTGTCTTTGGTCTGCTAGCAGGAACGGCTGTGAGTCCACCATGGTGGTCCTTTTGAATAGAGACCGTGATGCATTGTTTAGAACTGGAGGCCAGTTTGAGTGTAGTTAATCAGCTGACCCACCCAGAGAGTTAAAACACTCCAGAAGGCCAGTTTAAAAAGAGTCAGAATAGATCAGACGTGAATCCGGGCAGTTTTAATGTATTCCGGGCCACTCGAGTCCGTATGTGTCGGAGTCTGTCCTGTGTAGACAGCAGCAGAGCGCAGCAGGAACAGCAGGAGCAGAACATCCTATGCACCCTGCTGCCACATACTCGACCACTCTGCACCCAGTAGAAACAGAGCAAAGTGGTCACCATAGACCACCAGGAGGGTTCTGTCCGGTTTGGGTGTCCCGAATTCCAAGTTTCATTGATGGTGAAAATAAGTGAACACGGCATCTATGGAGACCTCTACAAATATACATCTGTATTTATTTTTAGTTTATTAACTGAATTTAACTTATTTTTAGGGGAAAGGTATAAATTGTGGGTACAGATAATAATTTAATTTAAGTGTAATAATTATTTCTGTTTTATTTTTCCCTGTATATTAAACTTCTAAATATGTAAATAGGAGTTTAAAAATGTCATGTATAAGGTTCTTATTTTATACTTTTAGAAATTCAGTGAAACGAAAATTTACTGGGCTTGTTTAAACTGTGTGTCCGTATATATTCATTATAAATATGTCACATGGAGGAGTGAACCTTTAGGTAGTACTTTGTGTGTGTGTGTGTATCTGTGTGTGTGGTAGTGAACATTTGGTGTTCAGTATTAAAACCACTGCTTTGGCCAAAACTCAAGTGTATTAGGGATGTAACTATATGATATTTCTGGCTACAATGTTCCATAGTGCGCGTTGTGGTTTTGGCCCTACATACATACATACATACATACATACATTCATACATTCATACATACATTCATTCATTTATTTATTCAGTTTTGGAGCATAAATCAAAGTACTGCATGTGTATACAACATATACCGACCTTAGTTTAGGTTTGTTTTTTGTTTTGTTTTGTTTATTTGTTTGTTTGGTTTTTTTTGCTGGCAGCACAAAACCTGCTGAACGTGTGGTGAAAGTATAATTGAATTAATTTAGTACCCAGAAGATAAAACTTATTTATGCAGTACATTTAAACCCAAAATGCTTCGTACCAAAGGACAGCAGATTTCCTTCATTTTGCGTACGTTCACGCACCAAGCATGCAGAAAGATTATCTGTATTTTCAGGGGTAGTGATGCTGGTTGAATTCTCCCTCACAGGATTTGCATGGGCCATGGAATTTCTGGAATGTAATGGAACTTAAAAGCCTATTTCAGACATAGTTTTGGGCCACATCATGGAATAGTAGGGAATTGCCTTTATGGCATCAGTAAAGTTTTATTTGCTGGGGTTTTTTTTTTTATTTTTTATTTTTTTTTTTTTTTTTTGGTATTAAATTTAATGTTATATTTCCACACATTTCCATGTGCCGTGGCCTTGCCGTAGACCAGCTGCTACTGCAGCATAAATGACTAGCACTTCCTCAACTCCATCAGCTTCGGAGGTTCAAGCATATGGAATGAGACAAATAACTTAAGTCAATAAAGTAAGTTAACAAATTTCGCGTTCCACCTTAAATGGCACAGCGACTGCATTCAGCTGCCTGTATGGTTCACTTCTGCCTCGGTTCAGGTGGAAAGGAAGAATTGAGCTCCAGAAGAAGAAGCAGCAGCAAAATTCAGCTTTGTAGAATTTCAGGTACGAGACAACGTTACACGGACTTGGTCGTACCTCCCTCTGCCTGAGAGACCGGCCTGCCCCGGCGTTTATGTACGTCCTATTGTGTTATTTTGTACTCTGGTGCACTTTCGTATGCATGAGTGTGTGTCAGGACTTGTCTCGTGTGCTGGTGTGTTCTGCGATGGCTTTATGATAAGTGCGTACATGTTCATTTTTAAATCTGAGCGAGAGAGAGAGAGAGATAAATACTGCAGCGCAGGGGTAAGTATGCCATCAGTCAGGGGGCAGCTGTTGTGTGCTGATAAGGTGCAGTGATACAGTAGATAGGAGTGATTGGTACAGTCTGCAACCCTGCTCCACTCCCCAGCACTCCTCTCTCACCAGCTCTATAAATCATTACCATCTCTAAAGAGCATCGGAGAGATGAATGAAGCGCGCTGCACGTATCAGACGTGTATTTGGGTTTCTGGGGGCGTGCTCCGGCATACTGAGTTCATCCATATTGGTTGGAATGCGTGGGGGTGTTTGTATGCGTGTTTCATGTCATGTCACGTTTGGATGTGCGCTCTCATCCCTCTCTCTTGCTTCTTTATTCATCCGTCTCTTCTCTCCCTCCTTCAGATTGACGCATTGAGCAAAAGAAGTAAAGAAGCAGAAGCTGCCTTCCTGAACGTCTACAAGAAACTGATCGATGTCCCGGGTAAGTTTGTGCTTGCTTGCTTGTTTGTTTGTTTGTTTGTTTGTTTGTTTGTTTATTCTAAAATTAAATTGGATGGTTCCCATGAATGTATGTGCTGCTCAGTCCCATATGGTCCGTGTTTGGACACCAAGCTGCTGAAATTCTAATTCATGGTTACTGTGATGGTGATGTCACAGCACCTCTACACGTATCTGCCTATTCAGCCTACAGCAGTCTGGCTCCACCCATTCTCCCTGGAGCGTTTCAGCCCCGGCTGCTTTTCGGATAATGCACATTACAGAGCAGCCAGTCAGAACAGAGCTCGTTTAATGGTTATGGGCCATCGCTGTGTGAGTATTGGTGGTGTTTGCTCGTGGGCTCCCCCTGTAGTTGAGGAGTGTACTTCATTCTTACACCACTGTTGGGAATACAATTGTGGAATCCACACACCCACGTAGTCGTATGGACACTATGGATTACAGTCTTGATTTTAGCTGTTGCTGTATAAATAACTGGAATCGACCGTGTAATCTGTAGCATCCATATGCCTGGATGATGCACGGGAAGATGAGTCGGATTCTCCTGGAGAGCCGGAATTGGGCACGACACCGGCAAACATGCTAGTACAGGGTTTCATTACAGGAGGTTAAAAACTTTCGAGGCTGGACAAAATCTGACCAAACTTTTTGGCTTGAGGTGAATTTCTTTCTTTGCACGCCTGAGATTAGATGACTTCCGGCATTCGAGAAAAAAACAGCAAAATTCCAAATGATGCGTCTAAGGTTACAGGCTACGGCACAGTCTTTGAGAAATGACATTGGCTGGAATGGACGCTCTGCTCTTGGTTTTCCCAATAGCCCCGTGAGACTGTCTTGCATCCTTTGTGTCCCTTCCCGCTTCCTGTTACAGCGTCGTCTTCCATCTCTTCACAGCCTCTGCCAGGATGTCCATGGTGGGAATACCGAGCAAGCTTCTTGTTATAGCTAGTTAGCTCGTTGTTGGTGTGTGACGTGGTGCTCTATAGCATTGCGCAGTTCTCGTGAGAGGTCTCGTGTACACTTTTCCCAAGTTCTCTAGTGCTATCGCAGGCATTCCGGACCTGGAGCGGCAATCTAATGTTCCTCGAAGACTGATGGATGTAAATGAGCTCTGTTCTGATTGGCTGCTTCTTTCAAACAGCAGTGCAGACCGAAGCGGCCGTGTAACTTGAGCATGAATGGTCGAAACTCAGCTGTAGTTCTGAAGCACAGCCTTACGTGTGCATGTCACTTTGTGGCCTCATTTGGACACAGGCTTGTGAGGATCGACCACTAATTGGTGTCGATATCGGCCCGATGCTAACACCGCAAATCGGTGTCGAGTCGGTGCCATCTCTGCTCCCTCACACAGCTCTGCAGCGAGGCCTCTCACCGCAGCCTGACGCATCTGCCTACAGCACATACCTGCTCGTTCACACGAGAGCCCGCTCAGCTGTTCACTCGTGCATGCTTGGGGTTTGCATGGAAGGCACGCAAACAGCGTTGTGTGTGTGTGTGTGTGTGCGTGTGTGTGTGCGTGTGCGCGCACGCGCCACTCGGAGCGGCTGACGTAACGTCGGGCTGGCAGAACCCGAGTGTAAAAACAAACAGAGTTGTACAGCTGGGCTGTGGCTCTGCCTTTAAAATTAGCTCACCGGAGCGAGAAGGAGAGAGGCAAGGTCCCCCTGAAGCTCTTCGTAGGGGAGCGCGAGGCATGACCCAACTCGTTTCCTTTTATTTCTTTATTATTTTCTTTATTATTATTTTTAATAAATTATCATTTCTTTATACAAGCCGCCTACACGTCTCTGATAAACATAAGCCTGTTCCCGCCACCTACAGTCTGCGAGCAGTTCAGCCCAACACATAGGTGGGGTTAACTGTAACAGACTGGGGTGCTTTATAGTGATTATGATTATTCATGTTCATACCTGCATCACACTTTCCAGATCAGTAGAGCTCATATTCTGTTCTATTTACAGTCTGTCTCAGATGCGGTTGATCAGCCTATGTGTTTGGCGTCCATGTTTTGTCTCTGTAGTTCAGCGCTGGAGCTGTGAAGCCAGCAAAAACTAGACGTCAGTAGTCTCCCAAATCAGTTCTGTATATGTGTAGGCCTGGGTATCCATGTTCCACCCCCCCCCCCACCAGGCTACATGAGAGGCTCTAGACTGCACTTATTGTTTATACGGGGGTCTTAAAGGGGAACCCCGCCAGGTTTTAGAGTTAGTTTAGTCCTTGAGGTGTCAGCACAGTTATTCAGAGTGGTTCGATGTGAAGCGGCTCATTGTGGAGAAGCTTAGACACTCCCTTCCCTACAGTGATGCTGATGGGAACCAGGCGTCTCCACACAAATACAGCCGTTTTGTTTACTATCCAAACCACCAGTAAACCTTCACATCCCGGTTTTTATCTGGGAAGTTGACGGTGGTTAAATAGTCCGAAATCTGAACGGCAAACATTTCCTTGGAGTCTGTTTTGTCTCACAGCGCCCTGCATATCGACACTGTCCATCGAAAAACAAGTTTCTTCAAAACGGCAGCTTTACAGGAGAGAGCAAAAACCTGATTCAGTTCTAATGTAAGTCAATGGAACCAGGCTTTTATCAGAGCAGTGTTGGCCCGTTTCCACTGGACCTTTTCAAGGAGACTTGTGACCAGAGGGTCGCCGGTTCGATCATCTGACCCAACACGACATGACTGAAGTGCCCTTGAACAAGGCACCCAACCCCCAACTTCTCCCCGGGTGCCGTGGATAGGGCTGCCCACCACTCTGGGCAAGTGTGCTCAATGTAGCTGTGTGTGTGTGTGTGTGTGTGTGTGTGTGTGTGTGTGTGTGTGTGT
>JAVGWN010003401.1:0-10341 GCA_034552555.1 Semaprochilodus insignis | reverse complement strand
GGTTTTCAGATTAACAGATACACTGCTGTATACTAATAAAGTTTTCCGGGGTATCTCGGGCATAGTTACAGTTGATAGACTATGAAGTACCAACTGGGTGACCTAATGTGCTGCAGTACAACCCTAAGGCAGATCAGTGCTGCATCTCTAGTTAGCTAATAACACCAAAGACAGAAATGTGTTGATTTAGAGTTTAAAGTACTATTCCATCTTTACTCAGATTTTACTCTGTATTAGTAATTGATAATGTAATAAAGACTATTCCGTCCTATGTATCTGGGTGTCCCGAGAGTTTCTTCGTAAGGCTAGCAGTACAAGAGAAAATGGTGTAGTATGGTAGGAACAACTGGACCCTGTAAATAATTCCCTTCTGAACAAACAGCTTTTGGGACATGCACAAGGATTTGATGTATATCGAGGGTGATTAGAATGGTTAAGCATGACATCAACCAACTGTGACTGGTTGAGGACCAAGAGTCCTGGGTTTATCTGAAAGCCTTGGTACAGAGAAAGTAAAGAGGCACCATTCTTGGGAAGGCCTACTGCCTAGGCCTGATTGGAAGGGCAAAAACTTAGACCCTCCACACCTTGCACAGAATGACCAATTGTTACTTTAATAGAAAAAAAGTCACTCTGTTATTTAGATTTTACATTAATTCAGTTACTTTACTCATTTCCTTTGAGTTTTTGGCCTCGATAATCAGTTATGTTATCGTCTTTATCCATTTTTATCTTCCTTGTTCACTTTTTTGCATGATTTTATCCTTTTTGAGCACTTACAGAAAATCTGTTTTTAACCTGGCAAATAATTTGAATAAACCCATTTAAACAAAACAGCATTTTTAGAAACTTAAAATAAAAAAATACCCAAAAAGAAACTCACTTCAAGGGTGAAGTAGGCTGAACAATGAACTTTCCTTCAATTTGTGTTTGAGCATCTATTTTTCCCTAATGGCCAACATATATATTTTTAGGACCCTCCCAGAACTTTAAATTTGGGTCTAAGAGGTTAATTAGTTGGTCCAGGACCCGCTGTATTTTTCACCTTCTGTATAGACTCTCACCAGCTTATCAATGAGTTTACTGCGTAGAGGGAAATGCGCTGACATATTGTCTGGGCTTATTGACTGTACAGTACAGATACAGCTGAAAGACGGATAGAAGAATCTTGGGATATTCCTTCAAGTCAAGAAAGTGGGTGAAATGGAGACGCAGCAGTCACCTGCGGTTGGGGCTGATGACTGTAACCAGCGCTGTCTGTACCTGCAGGATATGTGTTATCTGGCTCATGTGTGTGTGAGTGTGTGTGTGTGTGCGCACATGTGTGTACCTAATCCATATGTCTGGAGGCACAGCTCCCTGTTCTCACTTGTGTTTGTGTGTGTGTCTGCGTGTGTATGTCTGTGTGTGTGTGTGTGTGCGTGTGTGTGTGTATGATGAAATAACCTGCAACAGCCTGACAAATTATTATCCTCCAGTTCAGAAATACGCAGGAAGAAGACAGACAGGAAAAGAGGGAGAAGAAAGAATGTGTGTGCATACATGTGCCTGTGTGCACGTGCCTATGTGTGTGTGTGTGTGTGCGTGTGTGTATGTGTGTTTGTGTTTATACTACCACAAAAACAGGTATATGACGCATGCACAATTTTGGCATCACTCTCAATCTGGGTGTACTTTAACTCCCTCACCATGAATATTTTCCTGGCCTGCAAAAGACTACCTTTGTCAGATTTATGCAAATGAGACTGCCTCTCAGCCAATCATGAGTACCCGCCCTGTCTCTGGTGCCACCTCTCTCATCTCACACTGGATGAAAGCGGCGTGAGTCGGCGGGTGATTGACAGGTTGTGGCGCCTGAGGCAGGATGATCTGAGTGCAGTGGGTTGATCAGCTCTCATCTTTTGTTGAGACTGCCTTGACTTGCTCATTGTTTGGAGTCCCAGAGACCCCCAACACTGGATGAGTAAAAATAATAACAATCATTTCAAAATGAACCTGCTCCTGCACTTCAGTTGTTCTCTGAACATAATAAGATGATGAAAGATTATCAGCTCCACTTACCATATAGGTGCACCTTGTAGTTCTACAATTACAGACTATGGTCCATCTGTTTCTCTGTATTAACTTTGTTATCCCCCTTTTACCCTGTTCTTTAATAGTCAAGACCCCCACAGGACCTCCACAGATTAGATTTAATACCACATAGTACCTGCTCAGTTCTGGTCCTGTGGGGGTCCTGACCATTGAAGAACAGACTAACAAGTACACAGAGAAACAGATGGACTACAGCCTGTAAATGTAGAACTACAAGGTGCACTTATGTGGTAAGTGGAGCCGATGAAATAGATAAAGAATGTAGATACACTGAGGTGGTTTTAATGTTATGGCTGATTGGTGTATATCATTCTATCCAGGTAACAGTGAGCCCCATTCACTTAAAAGTTCCAAGTGCTTTAGCCAGGACTCCTGTTTGAATGAGGCATGATACAGGACAACCAATTAGAACAGAGCTAATTTACATGTAACAGTCTTAATGCACAGTAACAATGGCCTGTTTAATTCTGAGGGATAAACAGAGTTTGGAAAATGGTAGAGATTGAAGAATTGATACAACATATGAGTCGTAATTTGCGAGTTAAGGATTGCTGCAGCCCTGCCATAGAATCCTGTAGTTCCTCATTCCAACACCAAATGGAGGTACAGACCTTTGGAATAGGGGTCTAAAACTTTGAGCCTCACCCAGAGTTGTAGAAACATCATACTGGATTTCGCTTTGTGTGCTGTTAGAAAACATTTTGTCAGTCTAGCAGTTTTTTTTACTATATCTGTTAATATAAGTTATTAAACTAGCATCCCTCATGGGGAAAACAAAGCAACTAACACCACTAACCTGACATGGCAATTGATCACTCAACCTAGTACAATGAGTATTATAAGACAGCATAATTAGCAAAGGTGAAAGATATTGCATTCACATATTTGTGTCATAAAGGAATGTTCCTTTGAGAGATAAGATTTCACATCTTTTGCCGTTTGATTTGTTTCTCGGAAGCCATGGGCACTGAATGTCAAATGATGAACCCAGACAAACCCAGTATTATTGAACAGAACTATACAAGAAAATAGGAGAGTACAGAGTATTCCACCTTAAAAATAAACAGGTATTCCACCTCAAAAAACACAATCTACACTGCTAATGCTCTCCTCTAATAATCATCCACATTCATTGGTAACGCCGTCACCATGCAAACATTTGTGTGGCTTCATGCCAGCATCAGTCAGATACCACTATGAGGTGCAGAATGACATCTTTTAATGCAAACATGTAAACATAGCATGTAAACAGTCCAGCTCAGAAACACTGCCACTATATCAGCCTCAAAAACACTGATCACTGTGTCGATCTTTAGAAGATGGCTATGCAAAAATAAATCCTGAGCATTTTCGTTACCATATAAAACCATACAAATGTCCTTAATGGACCTCATGGGAAGAACATGTGTATCTGAAAAAATCTCCAATAAAAAGTCAAAATGATGTCTATAAGCAGTTCTCATAAATCGAGGAAAAGTATCACGCTGATAAAACACTGTAATAAGGGTTTGTGGTCTCCAGAACCCCCCAAAAACAGAATCTGAGGATTAAAGAGCAGGCTGATGCTGTTATCAAGCCTCCCTGTGGTTCTGTCGGCAGTCCTGAGGCGGCAGTGATGATGATGATGAAATGCACTGTGTTTTTATGTGCGCGTGTTGATGGCGGGGCATCAGTGTGCAGGCGGCCCACGGGACAGCTGAGTCGGCATGCTGCTGCCTATTCAGCATGGCAATGCATTCAATTTAAAAAAGATTGAGCGGCTCCAGAGTGAGGGAATGAGGAAGGGAGGGGGTAGAGCTAAGAGATATGGCCAAAATCTTATTACTGTGTTTTTATTCCAAATCATTCAATATAAACAATTACATATAATCATTTGAAGAATTTTCTGTGCATATTAAATTTGTATAGTGTTTTGAACTCTAAAGACAATTAATGATTTTAATACAGCGCACAAATTCATGTATTGTGAAGATAGTACATAAAATAAGTGAGTATAAATGAATATACATTTTTTTTTTAGGGCTTTGCACTATAATCAGGCTTATACCTTCAGTAATCAACATGCAACTGTTCAAGGTTTTAGCCTTTGTTGCTAATATGTGAATGAGGAACTGCGCAGAGGCAGACAGAGAATATTTGGATATGTATAGGTGGACAAATACTTTCAGCAAATGTTGACCAGCCACTTCATTAAGCACATCTCCTGGTCCACTTTACCAGCTCCACTTACCATATAGATACACTATTAAGTTCTACAGTTACAGACTGTAGACCATCTGCTTAATGTATACAATGCTAGCCTCGTTTCACCCTGTCCTTCAATGCTCTAGGCCCCCACTAAAAATAGGTATTATTTGGTTGGTGGCTCATTCACAGCGCTGCAGTTCCACTGATATGGCAATGCTGTGTTAGTGTGTGTTGCTGCACAGTTTGTGTTGGTCATCCTCTAGTCCTTCATCAGTGGTCACAGGATGCTGCCCATAGGACGCTCTTAGCTGGACAGTTTTGGTCGGTGGACGACTCTCAGTCCAGCAGTGACACTGAGGAGTTTTAAAAAATCCAGCAGCGCTGCTGTGTCTGATCCACTCCCACCAGCACAACACACACAGTGTCACTGCAGTGCTGAGAATGATCCACCACCCACATAACACCTGCTCTGTGGTGGTCCTGTGGGGGTAAAAACAGGGTAAGAGGGGATAAAAAAAGAATTTAGAGAAACAGATGGACTACAGTCTGTATTTGAAAAACTACAAAGTGCTCCCATATGGTAAGTGGAGCTGATAAAATGGACAAAGTGTGCACACAGTGGAGTAGTTAATGAAGTGGCTGGTTGGTGTCAGCAACTCTGACTGAGGGAACGGTTCCAAAATCAGTAAATCATTGGGTTTTTTTTCTTCTGAAAGTGCAGGTGCATTCCGTGTATCCTGTGGTTGTGCATTTATGAAGGCTGTGTTTATCATGGCTTTGAGTTTTACCTAATATACATACACTCATTGGCAAAAGAACAGTTGGACCCAGAAGTAAGTGTCGGACTGCAGTGCTATTGGGAAGGAAGATACCAGGAAGGTTACCAGGAACAATAAATGATGATGAATTTAGACTGATATGGGCAATATTTATTGAACTACACATACAGAAGTAGTGTCTCCAGACGTCTCAGCATGGAGTTGTAGAGGTTCCTAATGGTGTCCTGTGATAATCCATCCCATGCAGCTTGAATATTCTCACACAGTTCCTGCAGATTGTGTGGTAGGGGTGGAGGTGGAGTGACACCAGGCCTTCTGGACGTGTGACACATGACAATAGATTTGTTGGTCGTCTCCACCAAGACAAAAGTGGGACTCATCACTAAAGATGACCCGTTGCCATTTTGAGCCACTCCATGACAGTCTGGCATGACACCGTTGCAGTCTTTGGTGACGTTGACGTGGTGTTAAGAGCAGTCGTCGTAACGTGCCACCGTCTGCCATCTGCCAGTGGTGCTGGCACTCACAGGATGACTCATTGAGGGAGTCACTGCTCGCTGAATGTCCGCAATCATAGCTGTTGGGCCTGTCCTTGCTTATGACCTAAACTTACCCACCAAGTTTCATTCCTGTTGGTTGATTCCTTCTGACAGCAACTATTTGTGGAACTATTCTTTTGAAGATGAGGGTAATAGACAATTCAGCCTTGGTATTAGCCACAGAATGGTCCCATTCGTAGGGCTCTAGCATGTACATAGACACTGCAGCACGTCCGCCTAGAACTGAATTACACTTGATTACATTCTAACAAAGCAGCACCTCTCCAATTAAGCTAGATCACTTCTTTTACAGATAAATGCTTCTGATATCGTAGAGAACAACAGTGTCTGCTTTTCAGAATCCAGGAGCATGTAATGAAAGTTGTTACCCCCTTCACAAACCCTTTGCAACCATAATTAATTTAGCCTATTGGTTTTAATTATTTGCACTTTGCATACTTCAGCTGGTTTGCAGCCTTGCTCTTCTGAGTCTTGTGACAGACCAGGCACTGCGTTAGCTTATTAGAAGTGACTTTAAGCTTTTCTGCCCTAATGATTTCCAATTTGGCCCAAGCTTAAGAAGCCCTAAGAGCTAATTAATGCATGTACTGTACAATTCTCTTACATCTCCTACAGCTTGTACCACTTTATCCCTCTCGTCTTCTACATCTCTCTCTGACTTTAATTCTTCTCCCAGAGAAAGTTTTTTTATCCCCTTCCCTCTTATATTTTCTTTGCTCTTTTATTTCTTCCTCGCTCTTCTGTACCCTCCTTCCTCTCTTCCTCCCTCGCACTAGAGCTGGCTTAGAACCCTCACTCACTCCCTTAGGTTTAGCAGACTGAATTATCTCTGCCAGAGGGAGCCACTAACACAAAGTACTTTTTGTGTGCATCATTAAATGGGAGGAAATTGACACAAATACATATATACAATCATTGTCAGAAAATAGCTGCAAAAAACTGACACGGATGAAACTTGGCGGGTAGCTTTGACATCATGAGACATGAGAATAATTCAAGTTTCACGCTCGGGCGTGCATGTGACGTAAGCAAGAACGGGCCTTATCTCTGTACCTGACTGACCCAACAGCCACAATTGTGGAGCAGTGGTGCCCTCCATGAGTCATCCTGTTAGTGCCAGCACCATTGACGGACGACTGCACGCAGACCGCCAAAGACTGCAATGGTGTCGTGCCAGACTGTCATGGAGAGACTCAGAATGGCAGCGGGTCATCTTCAGTGATGTGTCCCGCTTTTGTCTTTTTAGAGACGACCATTGAATCCGTGTTTGGAGGCACCGTGGTCAGCACCAAGATGAAGGGTTTGTTGTCACACGTCACACATCCAGAAGACCTGCTGTCTCTCCACCTCCACCCCTACCCCACAATCTGCAGGAACTGTGTGACAATATTCAAGCTGAGATATATGTATGTTGCATACGGCACCTTCCTTCCGAATGGCATTGCAATCTGACACTTCCTTTTGGGTGCCACTATTCTTTTAATGATGAGTGTATGTACATTCTAAGTTAGTTCATTCATTCATCGTCATTCATTCATTCATTCACACAAAAAAAGTTAAAACAAACAAATTAAGAGTGATGACTAAAAAGAAGTTTGAGTGAGAGTAAAAAGTACGTGCATGTGAAAAAGTTCGGTCCTTATTAGAGGTCCCGTATGTACGGTGTGTGGGGTTTCTGCCTGGGTTTGGGTCAATGTTTTATGTACAAGATCAGGTTTGGGTTTATATCTATGTTCGGAACAGCTCCAGAGTGGGTGAACATGTCCCTGAATAAAACCATGGATGATGAGAGTTGATGTGTTGGGTTGGTGGAAAGCTCACAGCAGATCTTTCCTCTTGAATGCAAAGCTCGTCCAGAGGAATGTCACTGCAGCAAAGCTGATCTGATCAGCTAAACAGAGGACAGTAGAAGCTGTTCTCTGCAGACACGATCAGCAATTCCAAAAAATGCTCTGATAATAAACAGTTAGAGTCTGTAAAGTACAAGTTAACATCTCTTGGCGCATGTATGCAGATTGAGGTCAGGTTTCATATTTAACGGTACCAGTTGGGCCGGATCGGGGTGGGTCTCAAGGTTGCAGTAACAGGTCAGGTTCGGCTTCAACTGCACACTCATGCAGACCTCTAATCCTCATCCTTTTCTGACGATCCTGTCTTACTCACAGTCCATGGCCACATATGCCACACAGGCCCAAATCCACAGAGAAAAAACACTCCAATAAAATATACATGTAGCGAGAGAGAGAGAGAGAGAGAGAGAGAGAGAGAGAGAAAGAGCATGTGAGAGAAGGAGAGAGAGTCTTACTTATAAAATATGATTCCTTCCAACTCACGTTAAAAGATTTATTGGAACAGAAAAAAACAACACAAACCCATGCATCTCTCTCCCTCCCTCCATCTCTCTCACTCTCTCACTCTTTCTCTCTCTCTCTGGAGAGTGTGTGCACTTGCTGCACTTCCAGCATCACAAAGAAGAAGTCTTCTGAAATCAGGACTGAACTTCTGGCAAATTTGTGAAGACTATGCTCTACTGTCTGATCAAACACAGCAATATAATCAGTACAAAACAATCAGTCAAAGAGAAACATGATCACAGAGAGGGTGACTTTACAAAGCACACAACTGCATGGACACATCCCCCAAGACACAGACTGTATTCCCACATTTCCACGGCTTTCTCAATCTCCATTAATAATAGAGTGGTTCAAACCTAACACAGCTTTAGCATGTGGTTCAGACAAAATTGCTTCGCTGAGACAGAGAGAATATGAAAGGTCACTGGCTGATGGATTCAATTTCAGCTTCAGTTTCTAGTTAAAGCCAACTCATGTTTTCTATGCTTTTGGAGTAATTTCAGACAGACAGACACACAAATACACAGGTTTGTTTTTATACAATGTCGGGGGCCAGTGCACGAATAAGTAAATATCCCATGAACTGTATATACACTAGTACCTATGTAACAATAATGTAATATGTAACAATATCCCATAAGTATTACGGAATTCTACATATGTGATAAAATGCTAAACTGGACCACGAGTAGCATAAATGAAAACAAGGAGAGGTTTTGGAAATGATTAAACTAAAACACTGACATGCATGAAGTAAATACTTTTTGTGTTTTTCTAATAATTATTTAATGTAACTATTATAATATTCAATATTATATATAATATTTATAAGTGTTCTTTCTAATACTAGTAATAATCTACTCCCTAGATAAACAGATATATATAGCATCCAATTCCTGCCTGGGTTAATCAATGCGTCAGTGGGTTAAGTCAAATGTGCTGGTGACAAAGGCGTAGAAGAAGAAATCTAGAAATCTGGAACATCAGGAGCTCGATCCTTGGTTATCATCCACCAGGAGCCCAAGAGAGCGCTACTGGCCTGACTCTACATGAGATTGGGGTATCAAGGAAATCGGATCAGGTACCAAATGAGTCAACTATTTAAAAAAAAAATTATCTTCTTGTTTACCTACTATGTATTCTATTTATACTGTATACAGTGTTTTACAAGCATAAAAACTCATCAGGTAAATGGCTTTCTCAAAATTAAAGAGCTCACATATATTAAAGAACCCAATCAAGAGCAAATCCTGGCCAGAGTTGTTACCTTTGTTTTGCCTTTGTATTTTTTGGTACTGTAAATGTACAAAAACAAACACAGACATTCAGACGAGCACTCACACCCGTAAATCACTAGCTAGGAGAGGGAGATTGCCTGTTTGTTGTGAATAACTGTGAAAAGTTGCCATCACACCATTAGATGGATTTGCTAAGATGTGGTATCATTTCCAGTGCATAATGCCTCTATTGTTCTCGCTTAGCCATTATCCTTCAGCTCGGTCGCTTCAAATGATCTGCACCGCAATCACACAAGCGCAAACAAACAATTGCTCCTGCGGCCTCCGTATTACAGCTGACTATATTATGGCTACAAAACGTCCTCCGTTTAATTCAATGGCACCCGAACTGAATGAAACAAAGGAGAAGTATTATAGCACAAGTATCATTACACTACACATTGTATTCAGCAGAAAAGTGAGGAAGTCAGACTACAGTATTGCACTCGATGTGGCCGTAGTGTACCATCCACCCTTGGTTCGATTCGGTGACACACACCCACAAACACATTTTTTCAGCCTGATCTGAAAGGACATTGATTCAGACAATGATATGGACAATTGGGCTGGATATCAGGTTGATACGTGGGAGACTCCCTGAGGGTTCAGTCAGAGTGGAAAGATGGCAGCAAGCCAAGGCAAGTGCATCCGCAAAAGTGTTCTGGGTCTGGTGAGAGTACATGCAGGTTACAGTCTATGAAAGTTGCTTTAAAGGATCATGTAGGTGATCGTGTAGGTGACCAGGCAAGACATGTTTGGTGTCTGACGTTCTGCTACCTATGGAAAAGGAACAAAATTCAGCTTTCCTAATGGCTAATACTACTGTTTTTAGCTATGGGACATGTTTTTGTCATCATTTCTGGAGAAAATAGTCATATGGTGTAGGAAGCTAGATAAGGATGTAATAATAATATTATTAATAATAATAATAATAACAATAATAATAATAATAATAATAAAAGATGTTTATTTATAGGGCACATTTCATACCATTGGAAGCTCAAAGTGCTTTACAGACAGTTGACATTAGTTATAGGGGGAAAATAAATAATTTAATAATGAAATAAATAAATACAACAACAACAACAAT
>JAVGWN010003400.1:0-10343 GCA_034552555.1 Semaprochilodus insignis | reverse complement strand
ATAATAATAATAATAATAATAATAATAATAATAATAATAATAATAATAATGTTTATTTATAGAGCACCTTTCATTCCGTTTGCAGCTCAAAGTGCTTTACAGACAGTTGACATCAGTAATGGGGAGGAATATATATCCCAGATGGATATAGGACACATCTGGCAAAGATACGGCATGGCTGGCCCACCGTCCGCACTGGCAAACCTCCATGTACGCCAGAGATGGCCCACATATTTAAAACACGCATTTGGCCCATGTGATCCAAAACAGATCTGGTCCACTTCTGGCACACATATGGCAGAGCTGCCTTCTGGCAAACTGTATGTTAGCCAAAAGTGGCCCGCATACATATAGCATATGTCGATAGCTGTCGTCTCTGTCTCTCCAAAACCGGACCTAGTCCAGGGGGTGTGTTTAGGGTCTCGTTATTGGGCTCTTGTCTCTTTTTACTGCCTAAATACTTAATATGAATATGAGTTATGAATATGGATTATGGATGAATTATAATTACTCATACAATCACTGAATCTGAATGTATCCCGGCCTATGCCGCCTGTGACCGTTTTTTTTGATGAGCTGACAAAACCAAATTTTGCTCTCTCCCTGGTTTTCAATTCAGAAATCTTATTTAAGAAATCAAGACTTCAAATAAAGCGTTAGCCCGTCTTAAACAGCGGTGGTCCATCATTACTAGAGCTAGGCTTCAAACTTGCGCCGTAAAGGTCAAAACACAAGGAGCCCCACCTACACAATAAGGCTAACTCCTGCTAGCATCCCTAAGGGATTCTAATAGTCTGTTAGCACTGAGCTAACAGCCATTCATAAAAACAAGCTTTGGATATCTGGCATAACTGGTGCTTTAGGTCAAAGATGTTAATGGCTGTCTCCCTTGCGGACAGAAAGCAGGTCCTGGAGTTTGACATGACCAGGGTTTAGTGAACGTGTCATTTTCTCTGTGATTGAAAACATCTCTCCGTCCTTCAGTTGACAGCTCAGCTCAGTCCTGAGCCCCGTGCGCTGCTTCCATAACACTTAAGGCCTCATGCCACACCTTCAAATTTAGATCAGCGGTTGACAGAGGTGGTGAAATCGTCAGCTGCTGTTAGCGGAGAGCTGAACCGTGTGAATGCAATGCTGCTGAAGCTCCGTATGTCATGACTTCATATGTCGGTGTGAGCGGGTGGGCCTATGCACGTCTAGCCTGTTTCCTAAGAAAGCATGTGGGCATAAGGATAGACATGTGACTGATATAGGGGCCTGATATAGGGCCGACGTAGTTCATTTTTGCAGCCTTCCTTTATATGAATTAGAGCATAAACAGGTTGTGACTCATTTAAGTGGCCCAAGCTAAAGTACTTTATGGGCGGGGCTTAGGTGTTGTAGGCTGAATAGGCAGGAATACAGTACGTAAATGAAATGAACCATATTATTCAGTATTATTATTAAATATTCACATACTACATCAAATTCTTTTATTTAATAATAATAATAATAATTATTATTATTATGATATTATTAAAGTTTCACAATATTGGCCCCTAACACTACATGTTTCTTATTATTTATTGGTTTCTCTGAGGTTCACTTACATCAGAGTAGGTTTATATACCAAAAGCAGCCATAGTTCATATTTACATGACTTTTTCCAACCTCTCTTCATCCTTTAGAGGGTAAACGGGCTGTTTTTGTTTCTGTGCCTTTAGCAGATATATGCAAATGAGCTCCGTTCTGATTGGCTCTCCGGTATTGCACTTCATTTAGAGAGTGATCCAAGCTGAAACGCTCCTTATAACTGCAGTGTGAAAAGGATGGAGCTAAACTGCTGCAGACTGAATAGGCAGACATATGTAAATGAGCTCTGATTGGCTGCCCAGTATTGCATGTCATTCACAGAGTGAGCCAAACTGAAACATCCTTATAACGTCAGTGTGAATGGGCGGAGCTAAATTGCTGCAAGCTAAGTAGGCAGATATATGTAAATGAGCTCTGTTTTGATTGGCTGCCCAGTATTGCTCCTCATTCACAAAGCGATCCAAGTTGAAACACTCCTTATAACGTCAATGTGAAAGGGTGGAGCTAAATTGCTGCAAGCTAAGTAGGCAGATATATGTAAATGAGCTCTGTTGAGATTGGCTGCCCAGTATTGCTCCTCATTCACAAAGCAATCCAAACTGAAACACTCCTTATAACGCCAGTGTGAATAGGCGGAGCTAAACTGTTGCAGGCTGAAGAGGCAGATATATGTAAATGAAGCCTAATTTGCATATGTTAACCATTTTACAACCTCGCCTCATCCCTTAGAAGGCAAACAGTCTGCTCTTGTTTCTGTCCTTTAAGGCAGATATATGTAAATGAGCTCTGTTCTGATTGGCTGCTCTCTATTGTGCCTCATTTAAAAAGCGATCCAAGCTGAAACACATCTTATAACTTCAGCGGAAATGGGCGGGTCTAAACTGCTGTAGGCTGAATAGCCAGATATATGTAAATGAGCTCTGTTCTGATTGGCTGCCAAGTATTACACCTCATTCACAAAACAATCCAAGCTGAAACACTCTTTATAATGTCAGTGTGAAAAGGCGGAGCTAAACGGCTGATTGGGTAGATGTATGTAAATGAGCTCTGCTCTGATTGGCTGCTCTCTGTTGCACCTCATTTAAAAACGCAATCCAAGCTGAAACACGCCTTATAACCTCAGTGGAAATGGGCGGGTCTAAGGTGCTATAGGCTGAATAGACTGATATATCGTAAGTGGACCTTAAAGGGCCAGTAGCACAAAAACAAAAGCAAATTATTTAAATAAAATCAAACTTTGTGCAACTATTCGTGCATCTATTTTTTTACCATGAGTGTGTGTTAATGCCTTCGCTTTTGTGACATCACAAAAACAATATGTTCAGTATGATATCTAAACAACAACTCATCTAATTAATAAAGTGGGGAACATTCGGTTTCCTGCCAAACGGGCCCTTTAAAGGAAGCACGGCGCGTGTGTTGTGGGGAGATGCATCTCTGTGTTTGGCAAAGCTCTAACAACACTGATCCTTCTGCAGACGACTTGTTCTCTTGTACAGAAGGGAATGCTCATCCCTTTCTGCTCCTGTAAGCTCAGCGGGGGGCCTCCTGCAGCCGGTCCCCTCCACTGCACTGCAGACTACTAACTCTACCCTAATCACGATCTCAGTGGAGGTTCTGCAAATGTAGCTGGAGAAGAAAGCGTGTTGTGTGTGTGTGTGGAGGGGAGGTGGGGTGCTTTTTAGACAGAGGCGGGTGTTTAGATTCAAATGTCTGAATTTAAAACGCTGCGATGTAGAAGGTGCATCAAAGCTTTGTGGGAAGGGTACAGCTGCGGTCAGCTCCGGCTATGTGGAAGCACGTTGTTCCTTTGCGGAACAGTGTAGCGTCTGTGCTCTTTTCATTAGAGCGGTGGGAGTGAGTGAAAGATGAAGACGGAGACACAGAAACCTCTTTGAAGTCAAATCCGAAAGGCTTGTTAATCACTCTGAAACCTTCAACAAAGACACCTTTTATGCAGCTTCCATGCTTTTCTCCCAGCATAACAAGATCCTAAGATGCTCCCGGAGAGATTTCACACAAATCCCACTCAGTACGAGTGACTCCATGCATAATCTGCTATAGCACATGGCTGCGTGTATATACTGAATATGCATGTTGCGTGTTGCATATCATTTGCTGGGATACATAGAAGGTATTCAGTGAAAAATGCCCAGAGGCAGACGCACCCCCATTTACACCCGATGATTCAGTCCTAGAATGAAATGAGCTGTTTTCCCTTGTTTGGTGAGCTTGTCACAAGCAATCTGATGAGCTCTGCTCTGATTGGCTGGTTTACAGCAATAGACACCACAATGATCACACAGACACCACATGTGGAAATAAGCTAAATAAAATGAGCCCCTGTGTGAACAAGCCCCGCCCTCATACTATTTAGTTACCTATGCTAGTAACTTGGAGCTAACGCTAGTAGCTAACGTTACCCATACTAGCTACTGGCTTTCCATCTATACATCAACACACAGTAGATTAAAGTTGTTCCTCACTATGGAACTCTCAGTTTAAGATGATCTGCTTCAACCAGCAAACACGGATACAATCACACAGCATGGCTGCTACTTACAGGCTGCTGTTGGGGTTGTGATGCTAATAAAGGCGGAACTGTGTGCTGGATTGGCAGACCAGATGCTCGCGGAGGTCGCGGAATGCAACAAGACTTTAATACGGGGTCGTGAGGGAGTCGATTCGGCAAACAAACAGAATGGCAAAACCAGAGTAACCAAAAACAGACATGGGCAAGACGAGGCATGAATCCAAATACAGGTGTGGTGTTGCAGTCAAGGAGCAGGGAATCATGGGGAGTGTAGTCCCCGGACTCGGCGGAGGCAGAGGAAGAGTCCCGACGTGTGACAAACTGCTCCTCTCCTCAGTCTCTTCAGGTTCAAACGCTGAGCGGAGCTGCTCCATATTGTCCATAAAGTTGGGGAAACTGTCCGGAGTGAAATGTGCAGACGGCAGGATTAAAGTTGTCCGGGATCCTGTTAAAGATGTGGGAGCTGATGTTCCTGTTCTCCAGCTTGTTTTGTGGAAGCAACTTCAGCCTGGTTTAAAGATGAACATCAACCATGTACCGCATCAACCATGTATCACTAACAGTTGGGTTCCTAGGGAAGGGAACGGAAAGTGCCGACATCCCCTTCACAGCCTGGAACGCTGGATTCCTCCACGTGTAATCTGCCATTTTGGTTGCTGTTGCTCTGTTGTTGTTGTATGTACATTTTTGGTGTGTAAATATTAGTCAAAAGTTCCTTAGTACGCACATCACCAACAACTTCACCTGGACCCTCAACACCGCAGGCCTAGCCAAGAAAGCACAGCAATAACTTCACTTCCTGCGTAGATTGAAGACAGCACACCTTTCCCCCTTCGTTCTCACGGCATTCTACATGGGGATAGCAGAGAGCGTCCTGACCAGCTATCTCACTGTCTGGTATGGGGACATCTCTGTTTTACACAGCTGAAAAGATTATTCAGGGGTCGCAATCGATACCTCGGGTTGCCATCATTGTGGACGACCCCCCACCCCTGTCATGGACTCTTCATCCTCCTACCATCTGGCAGAATCTACCCAGGCATCCCTTCCACCACCATCAGACACCGCAACAGCTTTTTCTTGGGGGACGGAGCTTCTTTATCAGCCTTTCTTAAGGAAGCTACTTCAGCCTGGTTGAAAGATGACATCAACATCAACCATGTACCGCTGACAGTTTGGATTCTTGGGAAGGGAATGAAAAGTGCCGACATCCCCTTTGGAATGGGAATGCTAGATTTCTCCCCATAGACCACCATGTTGGTTGCTGTAGCTCCGTTGTTGTGGTTGCATGTGAATGTTGGGGGTGTAAATATTAATGAGTCTGTTCCGTAACAGTGTAGGATTTTGGAATCGCCCTGTTTTCCCGTCCTCTTTTGGAAATGCAGGATTTGAATTTGAAGGGGAACAGCAGTGTTTGAGGGACACGGCAGGTCAGTTCTATGTACTGAACTCTATGGCATGTGTAAGCAGTTCATATGTTCTTCCAGGTGGTTGTTAGGTTGTTGTTATGGTATCTGAGTTTGTTGCTACAGCGTTGACAGGTGGTCACTTTCTTAGCAGTCCCTATGGTGTCACAGGGGCTTGCTATGGTATTGCTTGGTGGTAGAAATGGTGTTCCGAGTATTTGCTATGGTAGTTCTAACCAGTTCACACGTTATTGAGAAGTGTTAAACTCGTCAGACGTCTGGTTCCTATCACCACCACTGTAACCAATTCTGACCGGAGCTTTTTACATCAACTCACTTTGTTTATGTCTCAGCTGTTCAGTCATTATTGAATATGTATTGAATCATCTTTGCCTTCTCTGTGAAAGAATTCTAGGCAGTCGGTGACATTTCAGTTGTGTTTGGCTCTTATACCTGTTTCCCGCCCATATTTCCAATGTGGATGATCCTCAGCTCATTGCATGCAGGCCATAACCGCTGTGTGTTCCGGATGCATAATGATCGCCCGGATTGGCTGGTATTTATTTATTTCCTCCTACTTATTGATCTGTGGGTTAAGATCGCTTTAGCCGCCCTGTGGCATGCTGAGGGTGTAAAATGCCAAATCGCCCCAGTTTCCAACAGGGCTGAATTGTGTTGCACGTGAGATCACACTGAAATGAAAAAAGCACCAACATGATGTATTCCGTATCATTCTCTTTGGTGCACTGCAGTAGCAGAACTTGTTAATGAACTTTGATGGCCCTCAGCACTGTGCATGAATCCTACGTGCATGGAAAAGTAATTACACTGGGCAGGTGTCTAACTAAACCCGGCACTGGTTAGAGCAGGCATTCATCACTGTATGTTTCATTCATGTGCTATAACGTCTTATCATGATCACAGTATACTTGAGTTGTACATAGTGTACAGTATATTTAAGGGTGTAGCTGCTGACTTATTCCATGATCTCCCTAGTAACATTCCTATGAGCTAGTAGCATTCCTTTTCACAAGTAACATTCCCATAGAAGAGCTTATCTTATTCACTAGAAACATTCCTATTGAGTTATATCATTCCCACTGAGGAGTAACATTCCTGTTTACTAGTGAATATCCCATTGATTCACTAGTAACATTCCCACTGAGGAGTAAAATTCTTTCTCACTAGTAACAACCCCATTGACCCATTGCATTCTTTTTCACTAGCAACATTCCCACTGAAGAGTAATATTCCTGTTCACTATTGAGGAGTAACGTTCATGTTCACATTGACTTCTGTTCACACCTAACATTCCCACTGAAGAGTGTTCACTAGTGTCTTTCTCGTTAACTGGTCACATTCCCATTGAGATGTAACATTCTTGTTCACCATTAACAGTCCCTTTGACTTAGCATTCCTGTTCACTAGTAACATTCCCATTAAAGAGTAACATTCTGGTTAATTGGTAACATTCCTCTTCACTAGGAACATTCCCACTGAGGAGTAACATTCCTGTTCACTAATAATATTTCCTCAGACTTGAAGCGTTCCTGTTCATTAGTTACAATCCCACAGAAGAGTGACATTTTTTGTTTACCGATAAAATTCTTGTTCACTAGTAACATTCCCAGTGAAAAGTAACATTCCTGGTCACTAAAAACAATCCCATTGACTTGTAGTGTCCCTGTTTACCAGTAATATTCCCACTGAGGAATATTCACTAGTAACTTTCTCTGGCAACATTCCCATTGAGGAGCAACATTCTTGTGCACTAATAACAGTCCCACTGACTTGTAGCATTCCTATTCATTAGTTACAATCCCACAGAAGCATAACGTTGTTGTTTACCGGTAAAATTCCTGTTCACTAGTAACATTTGAAGAGTAACATTCTTGTTCATTGGTATCATTCCTGTTCAATAGGAACGTTCCCACTGAGGAGTAACATTCCTGTTCACTAATAGCAATTCCTCCAACTTGAAGCATTCCTGTTCATTAGTTACAATCCCACAGAAGAGTAACGTTGTTGATTACCGGTAAAATTCTTGTCCACTAGTAACATTCCCAGTAAAGAGTAACATTCCTGTTCACTGGTAACAGTGAATAGTAACACTTCTACTGTTTTGTAATACTCATGTTAGGTAATAACATTCCTATAAACTGGGAACATTTCTATGGACTAGTAAAATTCCTACACTCCTTTCCATTGGCCAGCAACATTTCCATATGCTAGTCACACTCCTATGGGCTATTAACATTAATTTTGGATAGTAACATTTTTATAGGCCAGAAATATTTCTGTTCAGGAAACGACATTCACATTGGCTAATAACGTTCCCATATGTGTGTAACATTCCTAGTGGCTAATACGATTTTTTTGTTATGTAGTAACATTCAGAAACATATACTGTGATATTCATATCGGTCAGTCTATGTGTCAGTTGTTCCCCAAAATAAATGCAATGCCTTATACTGTCTCTGTAACGGTTTTTATGACTGTTATTATGTTACAGTAGTCAAATGTAATTGTGTTATTATCAGCTCACCGGACACAAAACGAGTCCCCTGTGACTGACCCGCACCTAATAGCCTGTAGTACCTCCACAAGCACCAATAACAGCTGCGATTGGATTGGGCATGTACTGGACAAGTTTCTGGATGTAGGTCACATCAATGTTCAGAGACTCTCACATCAAAGAATTGGGCCAGATTTGGCACAATTCCGAAGAGAATTCCCTGTACACTTGGACTTAATCCACTGCTGGTAGACCCGTATGACCGTACGCTTCCATACACCTGCAGATTCAGCTACTTCCTTCACACTATGGTCTTTGACACGCCCAAATGCAGTCACTCCTTTTAGCCAATCATTAACATCTGCTTTGGAGCCGTTTTCCACACATGGAACGAGACATTCCCTGCACTGTAGCACCTCTTCCCAATCTATGGATCCCGTCACTCACACCCGCAGGGATTTAGAGCCCCATCATCCTCGTGCAGCGCCAACTGCAGGAGCCTGAAGTTACTACCACCTTAAACATGCAAGGTGACTCATTTTTTGGTCTGGTGGGCTTATTATTAATTAAATTGGCAAAAATGTATCGACAAGCAAAAAAATCATAATAAAATATTTCCTCATCAACTTACACTCAGGAACGAGCTGGGGTTCAAGGTTTTATACCAGAGTTCTGCTTGTTTGAATGAGCTACAACAGAAAAGTAATTAAACTTAAAATCTAAAGGGCTGCAGGGCATGTATGTCACGGGGGCTTAACTTAATCATGACGCGCTTGTCTGTGCGTCACAGGTCATTCAAGTTTAATATGAACCAAGTGATCACACAGGAGTTATAATCTTCTGCTCTAGCAGACAAGGAACTGGAAATAGATGCATGTAGTTTGGGAACTTGATGAAACTGATTCAACTGCCTCAACTTTTCGGAACATGGAACAGCCTCAGGTCAGATCACGCCCTCGCTCTTCACCTCGTCTGAGCATGAAGTGCTTCGTTCTCTGTCGCTGATCTGCGTTTCGAAGTGTAAAACCTGTAGAATATCCATCGATTAGTCAGCATGCATTTGTTATGCAAATTAAGTTAAGGCAATTAAACATGTCACTGCTTTACTACAGGCTTAGCGCGCAATTAGCGATGCTCACAGAATTCAGTTACTTCACAGAGGCTGTGATATAGTGTGTAATGAGGCTGATTGCACCTGGCTGCGTGTTGATACGGGATCAGCTCCCGATGAATATAATACAGGTGGAGCGGATGGATCAACAGAATGCCTCAAACTCTACAACGCCCTGGGGAAACTGTCTCGTATCACGTTGTCCGGGAGTGCAGCTAATTTCCCCCCTAACGATGGAATGAATAGCCAGTGGATCTCAGGGCGTGCACTGCTGTTGCTGTGGTTCACCTCAGAACAGTGGACGAATTAGGGACGGCTACAACGTTCCGGACGTATATGGCAAACCCGTTTCAATCCCACATTGGCACCTTGTTGGCTGGTGAGTGCTTATACAATAACAGAGATCACACTTTTAGAAGACGTCAACGATAAAACATTCCGCCACTGAAAGCCACCACACGCTTCCCATCCGCTTTATTGATACTCCTGCCTTTCAGGTCCACTGGCAGGCCCATGGTGACACAGTTGCATCAGCTGCAGATTTGTCAGCTGCACATATTTATGCTGTGAATGTCCTCGTCTACCACATCCCAAAGAGATGAGACTTGGATCTGGTGACTGGGAAGGTCACGGAGGTGCAATGACCTCATTCTTGTGGAATAAGTTTGGATGGTTGGAGTGGAACACTGGAACCTGTATATAGTTCTTTGTCCAAATAGTTTGTTTTTTGTATATTACTGGAAACGCAGTGGGAGTCTTTTTCACGAGTAGACTCCTGTTGTAGCATTCCCACTGAAGAGCAACGCTCTTGTTCACTAGTCGCATTTCTGTTCTCTAGTAACATTCCTGTTAAAGAGTAACAGTGTTATTCGCTAATAACATTCCCGTAGCATTCCTGGTAGCATTCCCAATAAAGAGATAAGATGAAAATTACTTTATTGATCCCGAAGGAACTGCAGTAATGTTCCCATTCCCATTGAAGAGTAACATTCTTGTTCACTAGTAGCATTTCTGTTCTCTAGTAACATTCCTGTTAAAGAGTAACAGTGTTATTCACTAATAACATTCCCGTTGACTGGTAGCATTCCCAATGAAGAGATAAGATGAAAATTACTTNAGATGAAAATTACTTTATTGATCCCGAAGGAACTGCAGTAATGTTCCCATTCCCACTGAAGAGTAACATTCTTGTTCACTAGTAGCATT
>JAVGWN010003399.1:0-10344 GCA_034552555.1 Semaprochilodus insignis | reverse complement strand
GGGGGGAGGACAGCGGAGCAGTAGCTTGCTGTACAGCCAGACTGTAATTACTGCCTCTCTCAGCAGACAGTAGTCATGTCTCATTACTGTCACCACATGACGCCGTTACTACTGGTGACCAGCCCAGCACCTTTCCACGCCTGCCATGTTCTCTCTCTCTCTCTCTCTCTCTCCCTCTCTCTTTCTGTTTCTTCTCTTTCGGTCTGTTTCTGTCTCCTGTCTGGTTCTCCCCTTCCTCTCTGTCTGTCTCCCTCGTTCTCTCTCTCTCTCTCAAGTTCACTTAGAAACCTTTTTCATGTGTGACTCTGCCTCTGTACGCCCCTCTCCTCTGTCATCGAGCCTCTCTCGGGGAGAGCTGTGTCTCTAAGACTCCAATTTACTCTAATTCAATTCCATATCGGACAGCTCATTCACTCTGAAATAAGCTCTTGTAGGGAAGTACAGTGCTTTAGATCACTGGCACTCTGACACTCTTCTCCTTTATTCCCCGGCTCCCATCTGCACCTTATTACCCATAGGCTAACGTGTCATCACTTTGCTCCGTCTCTTGTTGATCCTATCCGTGCGGGTTTCGGCCTGTTCTCGGTCAAACTTGAGTAGAATTGAACTCTGTGTATGTGCGGCGATCGGAGCGTCTCCAGAATGGCCAGCGTAATCAGAAGTCCCGCTTCATATTCAGCATCTCTGATCATTGGAGCTCGGGGAGCATTTATTTACAGCCATGAGGGAGATAACCAACACGGCTCCCCATAGACCTTACATGCAGGCTTACACGCTTACACCTTAGCAACCACCTGGGATAACATGGCAGTAGCCTAGCAACCTTAGCAACCACCTGGGATATCATAGCAACAGTCTACACGTTAGCAACCACCTGGAATACCAAGACAAGAGTGTAGCAACCTAAGCAACCACCTGGGATAACATAGCAACAATCTAACAATGTCTTAGCAACCACCTGGGATACCATAGCAACAGTCTGAACCTTAGAAACCACCTGGGATACCATAGCAACAGTCTTCACTTCAGCAACCAACTGGAATATCAAAGCAACAGTCTAGCAACCTAAACAACAAATTGGGATAACATAGCAACCATCTAACAATGATGTAGCAACACCTGGGATACCGTAGCAACAGTCTAAACCTTAGACACCCCCTGGGACATAATAACAACAGCCTAACAACATCTTAGAAACCATCTGAGATACAACAACAACAACAGCCTTGCAACATGTTAGCAACCACCTAGGATAAAATAGCAGCATCATAGCAACCACCTGGGATACAATGCCAACAGCCTAGCAACATCTTAGAAACCCTCTGGGATACAATGATAACAGTCTAGCTGCATCTTAGCGACCACCTGGGATAAAATAACAACATTATAGCAAACACCTAACATACAATGACAGGAGCTTAACAACATCCTAGCAACTGCTTGGGATACAATGGCAACAGTTTGCAATATCTTTAGCAACCACCTGTGATATCATTGCAGTCGTTTACACCTTAGCATCCGCCTGAGATACAACAGCAACAGCTTAGCAACAGCATAGCAACCTCCTGGGATAACATAGCAACAACCTAGCAACATCTTAGCAACCACCTGGGATTGTTGAGCCACATTAAAGTTTGTTGTATTTTGCTGTTATAGCTGTTTAATTGCACATTAATTACACATTAACAAAACAATAATTACAGCTATACATGAAACTGTTATTACATGGTTATTAGAGGCACTTAAAATCCTGTGTAATAGACTTATTACTCAGTAACTACAAGGACTACAAGGCAAACCGGTTGGTCTTAGGTTATACTAGTGTGTAGTAACACTGTGGACCCACCAGCGAGTCCTGGGCTTTAAGGGGTTAATATAAAGTGGGACCTTATCAAAGCTCGGCTTCTACAAACCAGGCTTCAAACGAGGCCAGACGTTATGCGTCCCTGGGTCAACTGCAACTTAAGGCCCACCAAGCCCCCCCCCCCTCGCTCTCCGTCCATGCCGCAGTGAGACTCCCCTGAGACGAGACCATTAAGCCTCTGAAATGGCCAAGCTGTAAATTTCCTTTAACCATCAGCTTACAAATTTAACATTGATTTGATGGTGATTTTAATCGGTAAATGGATTCTCAGCACGGTGCTCACTGAATCTCGCCGAGTGCAAACAAACCTGCCCAGCGCACTCACCGGCATTTCATTTCCGTCCACTAATCAGAATTTAGGAACCTATTTGGGATAAATAAAAGCATGGCTGCGAGTAGATGTTACGATATTACCATATTCTTCATGCGTAATAGGCTTGGCCTTACTGAGCTCCGTTATTGGAGTGAAGTAAGCCTCTCGGCCCATGCCGTGGTGCCGCTCTATAACTCAATTTAATTTGTAATTTTCCCCCAGTTTCGTCTGCGGGCATGAAATCGAAATCAGGCTTCGTGTTTTTCGCCCCTGGGAGAAAACGTCCTGACGTAACCTCCTGACACGCTCCCGGAGAAACAGTTTATCCAGACGGTTGCAGCTTGAAAGACTCAGAGATATGCTCGACCTCATAATGTGGTGCTTCTGAACACTGTATAATCGGCAGGAATAGTCTTGGCGCGCGGCCATATGGTAACTAGCGGGTTGGGTTAGCAAAGGAACCGAGCCTTCTTCAGTGACAAAAGGCTGAACCCATCAGGAGGCAGAGACAGTGCAGCCCTCACAAACAGGTGGGAGCAGGGGGCTTCCCAAAGGCTCTTTGAGCAAAGGCCACTATTAGCATTCCCCCAGAAACCCACCCCTGACAACAGCAGCCCAGCGTGGCGCATCCTGGCCTATAGCGGCCACAGGCCACAGGGCCAGCATCCCCAGAGGAGGCCACTCAGCCCAGCAGGAAGCCCCGGAGCTCTGTCTCAGGAGGATTGTGATCCGATTATCTGTACCGCACAAAACAGTCCATCACTCCGCACCTCGGGGCCGCAGACTCGTGCAAAAGAAAAACCAATCAGGGCCAAGAGTTTGAGTCAAATATAGGTCACATGTTTGTGGTGCCGTCTTTGTGCCAGATAGCACATCTGGACCAGCAGCTGGTTCTCATTACCCAAATGGAAATGATGTATTTTAGGGATATTACTGGACATGTTAACATATCACCCATATCTATTTGCCCGCTAACTGATATCTCCTAGGGGCTTTCCCAACGGTCCCATCCACAAAGGTTTAATATGGGTGATGGGAGGCTACGCACTCTTTGGATAGATATCTGAAGTATCTAAAGGAGGCGGGAAACTGGGATGTACACGCCCCAAGAAATATATCTCTTGGCAACTGAAGTCATCCCAGGTTTAGTCCTGATGTCTAGTATTCCTCTTTTGGAGATTACTGTGATAATATGATTAGATTATTTGACGGATGTCTAGACATGTTTTACTGGCTTTGAGTGATTTTCTCCAGTGAAGCTGGCAAACGGGTTCTTGTCTTTCAGGGAATAATCCAAGCAGAATGACGTTCCAGTGGAAAGACTTAGAATTCCTACAACAATCTCAAGCTAATACGTGTGCGAAAGTCAGAGACCACTCACTATTAATTTCAATGTCCTGCTAAATCAGCCATGTACAAGAAGAAAATAGGACCCCCAACAACCAAGACCATCACTACACCTACACTGTAAACCCTAATAAATTAACTTTACTCAAATCGTTTGAGGTAATTTGTTGCCTCAAATTAATTGCATTGTAAAACCTCAGTTTTTTAGATTAGAATTAGAATTAGAGTTATAGAGTTATAACCTCAGTTTTTTAGATTAGAATTAGAATTAGAGTTATAGAGTTATAACCTCCGTTTTTAGATTAGAATTAGAATTAGAGTTACAGAGTTATAACCTCAGTTTTTTAGATTAGAATTAAAATTAGAGTTATTGTATGTAGTGCTGTTTCTAATTCCAATCTCTAATTCGAATTCCAACTCTAACTCTAACTCTAATTCCATTTCTAACTCTAATTCTAACTTTTTACTAATTTTAACTCCAAAGATTTCCAAAAGTGGAGTTAGAAGAAAATACGAACAACCAGGACCCACTGTAAACCCTAACAAATGAACTTTTTCTCAAATAATTTGAGGTAGTTTGTTGCCTTAAATTAATTACATTTTAAAACTTTACTCTAATTCTAACTCTAACTCTAATTCTAATAGTAACACTAATTCTAATTCTATTTATAGTTGTAATTCTAATTCTTACTCTAACTCAAATTCTAATTGTAACTCTAACTTTAATTGTAATTCTTACTCTAATTCTAACTCTAATTCTATTTCTAGCTCATATTCTAATTGTAATTCTAACTCTAATTCTTGAGTGACAGCATTTGTTCGAGGCTACATGATAGCTAAGGTGGCTGCTTAGGTGATGCTGCATTGCAGTGATGAGGCCACCTGGTCGGGTGACGTTTGGCTGTATGCAGGAGCAGCATCACACCAGAGCTACAAGCCTTTAGGACCAACTGCCTAAGGGACGTTAAGTTGCAGTTACATGGCTACCTGGACTGACCATTTAAACAGCAGTGTATTGCAACTGTGGGGCTGCTGGGACCGGAGGCGTTCGGCAGCGCCACGCCAGAGCTATGAGGTCGTTTTTGCTGTTTGCCTGAGTGTCTCTGTTTGGATGAGACTGCGCTGCAGCTCTGGGGCTCCCTGCACTGGAGGTGTTCAGCTGCATGAAAACACTGCCCATTTGCAGCGAAGGTCATTTCTGGCCTTTGAGACTTTCCAGGCTGGCAGTCTGTGTGATTCACTGTAGTCACAGAGTGAGATCTTCCCTGCAGGACTCTTTCTGGACCACGCTATACCATGGTCTGGGGAATCCCCCGCTAGCCGTGTGAACTGTGGAGTTGAGTGTGGGTTTATGTGTTGTTAATTATGTTTCTGTTGCTTTTGTGAAACGTCCTTGAGCATGTTAAAGTAATGATCATGACGGTAGACCACCAACAGTGGAGAAAATCAAGCTGCTCCACAGGTGTTTCTATCCGTCCTTCCACTGTGAGAAGACTCCTCAGTGCTATGGAGGTTTGAAAAAAGGTGTAGCTGTTCAAGAAGCTCCTCACTGAGAAACAGAAGCACACACATCTGGTGTCCTCAGAACAATGGACTGACCACCACAGAGTGCAGATCCTCAACAAAAGGCAACCAACGTCTAGGACAAAAAACAATATATACACATACTGTGTCTCCAGACATGAGTCTCCCAAGACTGAAACGTCCCTGATAGCATGTATTACCTCCACGAGCACCAATAACAGCAGTGACTGGATTGGGCATGTACTGGACAAGTTTCTGGATGTGGGCCACATCAATGTTCAGACACTCTTACATCAAAGAATTGGTCAGTTGGGCCAGATTTGGTGGATGCCTTCCCTGGCACAATTCCGAAGAGAATTCCCTGTAGACTGAGATTTTTGCCGCTGCTGGTAGACCCGTATGACCGTACGCTTCCATACACCTGCAGATTCAGCCAGTTCCTTCACACTATGACCTTTGGCACGCCCAATCGTATGTCTGGATTTGCCCAATCGCATGGTATGTGACCATCATCCTCAGTCCAACATTTTCCAATGTTATCCTTAGGTTAACAATTCCCTTATCCAGTCACGGACAACAGAGTGTACGACATCATTTTGTGTGACATGGATTGTAGTATGTTTATATTTAGTGCTTTACCGTCAGCTTCAGTAAAACATAACAGAAATGTTAACCTAAGGATAACATTGGAAAATGCTGTCACTGCACTGTACTACCTCTTCTCAATCAATGAATCCTGTCACACTCACACCCCACAGGGATATTATATACTTGTATGTATATATATTTATTTATGTTTTTGCTGTTTGCCTGAGTGGCTCTGTTTGGATGACACTGCACTGCAAGTGTGGGTTTTCCAAGGCTTTTCAATCTCAAGGCATGTCTCCATATCCACTATCTCGCTCAATTCTCACAGTTCTCAAGTCAAGTGGCTCAAGATACGGAGAGCTAATATGGTCCAAACTACGCGATCATTCCAGCAGGCTAAAGAACAAGGCTTTCCACCGCCACCTCCTCCTACAAGTCTAGCAGGGGTAACATCCGTCAAATTTAATTACATTGTTGTCGGAGGAGATTTCGACGACGCTCTTCGTTGACATTAGCCGTCTCGGCCCGACACACCTCAACAGATGTTTGCAATTAAAGTTTCTCTTTGACAGACCTCATTTCTGCAGTCCAGGATCTGCTTTTTTCCCCCCTTGATTACATCATATGTGCGCTAAAGTGAAAAAAAGCCCCTCAGACAGTAAGACTCATCGCTACGATAACACTGATTTAGTCATCACCTGAATTAAATCGCCGAGGTTTCCAGAGTCATACATACTGCCCTGTCAAAAGGGAATGAACGTCTGGGAGATATACGGGCGAGAGAGCTCCGTGTTGTTTTACAAAGGAGGAAATATGAGGTGGGAGAACACTGGAATCACAAAGAGGGCTGCCCAAAACCGCTCCACGCACACACATGATCAGCATAAATTACTTCCAATAAAGACACACTCTTTATCTTCCAGGCTCCCTGCAGACTATGCAATAACAGCAGACACCTAAACCCAGCTAATGAGGTTTACCTTGAGTGCATAAAGGATGAATTCAGGGACGCTTGCTATGTATGGCTATGAGTCATGCTCTTACATATTGAGGATCCAGGGCTTTTTAAAGCATGTAAAAATCACAGTCAGGCTTGCCTTGTGCCGTGAGATAGCGAATAGGGCTGAGAATGGAATGGTGCTCACTCCCAGGTACACCTTTTCTTGCTTTATCTAAGCTTCGAAAGGAAGCCATAAATTCAAGCAAGGCTCTTCAATTACACAGCTCCGAGTCAAGGCCTCACAAACCACTGGAATGTCTAAAATCCCAGTGTCCAGTTCACATGGGCTGAGTTAGCGTAGCGCCCGCTTCTAAAAAGGAGAAATCCTTGGAGGAGTTACCAACAAAGTTCAGGCTGTGCAGAGTGAGAACCCAATGATTCATCGAAACGTGGAGGCAGGAGTTCAGAAAAGTTCAACTCGAATGTCTCCGGTCAAGGATTCTGAAAGTCCAGATGGTCCTTTGCTTCTAAGCCACATGATAGCGCTATTAGCGCTGAGTGGTAGCACATGTCCTGTATTGATTCTTTTTCGTCAATTGGTCAATTACGGGGGACTTTTTTGGGGTCTTGAGGCTATGTAGGTGTTGGCAACAAATGGCTCTAAAATTACCCCAATTAAACTAAAACAGCTGGCCAATTACTCTTAATTGATTATGCTTCGCTTCTCTGACCTTGACATATAGATTATTCAGCAGTAATTACAAGGGCACTCATGCCTGGCATCGAAGCTTATATTTGGCACTGATATTCCGCAAAGCGGGATTGGAGGGGAATTTAAAACAAGGGTTTTTTTTTGTCCCCTTATCCTTCTTGCTCTTCAACCCACCCAGTGTGATGTTCAGTGTAGACCAGACAGTCTGACATTGAAGAGGTCTGGCATCTCTGAGCTTCGGGATCCGCTTCGGAACATCTGGGAGACATATGCGCTTTATGTACATCAAGGCCGATCCTCTCTAATTGGACATAATTTGCCAACCCAGACAGTCCCAAGGCCAATTAACGGTGAACCCGTAACCTATCATTGTGGCTCAGCCACAATTAGATCCAACCCGGGTCCCGGTGAAGTTGGACAGGATATGCAGTCTTTGGCTCACTATGTTAGCATCATATTGGACCTACTTCTTTTGCCCATTGCATCTCAGCACTTTCCCTGCTTTCCCAAAAGCTGATTCATCTTGAAAAGTTACAAATCATTCGGATTAGGGCATGAAAACTGCTTCTGGCCCAGCAAACTAGCCTGCTTGATATGATCCGGCCTTATAAGGAAGCATTATTTGAGTGAGTAGTCATATCTACTTTACTGTAAGCAGGAGCCCACCCATTAGGAAAGGCCTCTAGCCATGGCAGACCCCAGCAACTAGCCTAGATTTATGCAGGTATTTTCCCAGCTCGGTCAGACGACAACGTGTTTCTGCCCATTATACACCCCTGAGGCACACCACTCCTCCGTCACTCAACAGGGGTGACAGCGAAAGAAGTGACGGACGCCGAAGAGGTAGAACAAGGACACGGGGGGCTCGGAACATGTCAAGTCCCTGTTTGGACACAATGAGAGGGAAATTGAATCATTCACAAGGAACCGCCTCTGAATCAGGGATTAGGGAACTTTTGTCTCATCGGTCAATGGGGCCGGCCGAATCAAAGGGACGGCTGGGAATGTCGGGGAAGTCCTGGTGGGTGGTGGCTCGCTGCGAGGACTCACGGGGGTCCACCGGAGATTAACTCGTCAGAGCTCCCGGGTGAGCCCATGTGTATGCTTGTTTATTCCCGGCCATGCCATGTAGGATATTATACCATGGAGAACGGAAAGAATATATAAATTGGAAAAGCTGGAGTGTTTCTTTTTCCGTTTTTTTATTTTTTTCTCCCTAATCCCTCCTCTTTCTGGAGCAGCCAGGCTCTTTGGTTGTTTGTGCCCTCCATCTGTTGCCTGTTTTGGCATTCAGAGCCCAGCTCAGCATTTTAAACATGCCCACCCACACCACTCGCCCGGCCGCCTCCTACTAAACCCCGGTGCTGGATTTCCACAGAATTGAAGCATAATCCGGGGAAGAATATGCCTCCAGATTATTTAAATCAAAAAGAACAATTTGGCCACGCGCGGATTAGAGGAAGCGCAGGGAAGAAAAATAACAGCATCAGGAGAGAGAGAGAGAGAGAGAGAGAGAGAGAGAGAGAGCGCACCATTCAAAAACAAGTGAAAGGAAATCGGAGGGAATCTAATTTGATTTAGCGGCACCGGCACAATAGGTGAGGAGGAACTACGCGCCGGCGACAGGTCTACATGTGCACCCAGAGTATATAAGGAGAACGCCCGGAGCTTTTGTACTTTGTTATAAAGTAATTTTCCATGATGGATCTTTCAAAAGATAAAGGAATGATAACGGAATATTGCAGATTCGGAGGAGACTCGGAGTTATGAGGAAGGGGGTTGTTTTTTTCCCCCGCACCATCTCGGCTCATACGGTCTCGCTGTAACAAACCCTCACGCCATGCATGACTTCCCTTATCAATCTTTCACCTTAATGGTGCTATGCTGCTGCTCTAGGGCCGGCGGTCAATAAATCATGTCGGATAATCCAGCGGCCGCTGCATACCTCTGTGACTTCCCATCCAATTTCACCTCATTGAATATGTTCACCACAAGGAACTCCACCACAGTCTTCGGTAAGGAGTAGTGGTTTGTTTCCTGGTGATGTGTCACGTCCTCAAAACTGAGCACGCTCGTTGACGGCCCTAGGAAGTGAATTAAAGCTGCCTGTAACAGGAAAACCTAAAGGTCAGCCTCATTCCAAGGAAATAGCTGACATACACCATGGCCACCATTCCCAGTGACCACCACGCGGTTCAGACAATAATGGAACTCCTGTTATTCTTTTCCTTTCCCAGCATCTAGACTTTGCTCTAGTCTCGCTTCGAATAGTCCTACCCTGCTGACTGACGTCCTTATTCGCTTTGACCAACCTGGAGAAGAAAAGTCGGAGAGTTTGTCCACCCTTCTTTCGCCAAAGGAACTCGCCCCACCCT
Source organism: Semaprochilodus insignis (assembly GCA_034552555.1). Classification (NCBI taxonomy): domain Eukaryota; kingdom Metazoa; phylum Chordata; class Actinopteri; order Characiformes; family Prochilodontidae; genus Semaprochilodus; species Semaprochilodus insignis. The sequence continues at coordinate 681 of JAVGWN010003399.1, read as the reverse complement.
TCCCGGGGCTCGAGATTGGCCGTGTGAATGCTGAGTGAGTAACTTTGGCCTGCGAGTGCAGGTGGACAGATTTAGGGAGCGGAGACCTCGTCCCACAAATGTTTAACGAGCTGGAGAAATGCTTTCTCTCCGCCCCCACATCACCCGGCTCCGCCGCTGCCAGATGAACTGCAGCCGACTCGCTCACCCACAGAGCGTAAATCACTCCCTATCGCCCTATTGAAAAAAGACCGGGGGAGCTGTTTGGGCGGTTAGAGCCTGAAGTCGGCCTGCTGGAGGCTTCGCACTCGGACCCCTGGATCACTCCACACCCCTGTCTCTTGACGGTTATTATCAGCCCTGGTCTAAATAAGATAATTACTGTGTGAGTGTGTGTGTGTGCGCCGCTGCAGGAAGCCATGACCCTGGCGAGCATTCAGCCCTTTCTTATAAAAGCTGCATTCCCAAGAAAGCCTTAACACCCACCACCACTGCGGTTCCTCTCAGCATTCTCCAGATGATCATAATCAAGTCTCTGGTGAGGTGTTCAGCTAACCCCTTAAAGGCCTAACGGTCTCTGTGTGGACCCATATTTTAGGTCCTCACTCTCCAAAATACCACAGTATGAGCGGCTTGGCGTGGTTTTATGTCAACAGGAAGGGCGGGGCCGTTAGTCATCACTAACTCAGCGGCCAAGTCTCA